>CAJHQP010012998.1:0-10396 GCA_905132765.1 Moricandia arvensis | reverse complement strand
CTAGCTTAGCCATTAAGAATATACAAATCTATTGTGTGTCCTCGCTCTCTTGGGATCCGATCCTTAAGTACCACAATCAGAAATCTCTTGGCAAGAGTAGTTTGTAAGGTTAATTTGATAGATTGCATGCTTTAAAATAAACTTTAACCTGCACGTTGTCAAATTTGGCGCTGTTGCCGGGGAGCAAGGATCGCCATTAGATTTATTTTCTAGGGTTTAGTCTAGGCTTTTTCTTTACTGTAAGTTACTAACAATTTATCTTTCTTGTCTTTTAGGTGCATGCCCAGCAGTACCAGAAGCAACAAGAACAGAAAATTACTCTTTTCAGATCCAGTTGTAATCCAACGCTCCATCCGCAAATAGATACAGAAAGCATCAATCGACAGTAGAACTCAGCCGCCGATCGACGCTTCTTCACGACCAAAATAGATCGACAGTACCAATACGGCATCGATCGATGCTTCTTCACGACCAAAATAGATAACACTGTATAAGTTTTATAAGTCTTTATAAGACTATATAAGGCTTCATAAGGTTTTACAAGGCTATATAAGGTTCATAAGACTTTATAACACAAACCATGTTTAACACAAACCATCATAAGATAAAGCATCCAAAACAGAAACCATCCAAAACACAAATACAAATCATCCCAAAAGTAAAACAAATACACAAAACAAAGCATCCATTACACAAGATAACTACAAACATAAAACATAAAACTGAGACTTCTACTTGTGATCCTTGAGGCATCCGAGACAAAGCATTCCAAAACACAAGACAATCGCCAACACTTCATCCTATTTGTGATCCTTGAGGAGCCTCTTGTGATGGTTCTTGAGACATCCCTTCCGATGATTCTCAAATCTAGCCTCTCCTGATTCTCAAGTCCAGCCTAGATTTGAATAAATCCCACGGTTTATGATGCTAGGGAGAGATGAAGAAAGAGATGAACTAGAGAGATAAAGAGAGTTTTGAGAAGAAAGAGATGAGAAATTAGGGATTGTGTTTTTGAATTGGGGCTTTTGTTTGTTTAGATTAGGTTTTTTTTCTGTTTTAAAACGACGACGTTTCAACACTAAACATCTGTTAACCATTAATTAACGGATGATTAATTACGGAGTTAAAAAGGCATGGTCAATGATAGTTGATGATTTTTTCGTGTTTGACTATAAGTTCATAATTTAAATGGCTTATTTTAAAGTTCATGGTTTGTTTGCTTAATTTTGAAAGTTCAGGGTTAAAAAGTCAATTTTCCCCTTAATATTTATAGGTTTTGCCATAAATTTTTCGTATTCGATTGGTTCGTACCTCACCATGTATTCGAATTTGTCCTATTAGATTGGTTAACTAACTTCCTAGATCAGCTATCGCGTGTATCTAGCAAGCAAGCTCAAAAGAATCAATTCAGGCGATGACGTACTATCATAGTTGTCTACAATCTTAAGATCAGGGTTCTACTTAGGTACTAGAGAACACAAGTATTAATAGCAGTTCAGTTAATGGATATCTCTACCACCTTAGCAATTCTATAGTTTTGGCTAATCCTTCATAGCCCTATTAACCCTAAATTTAACAAAGAGAACTACTCAGACATGACCAAACAAAGAATGATAATAAACTGAATAGAAATCATGAAAAGAATAAGGAATAAGAAACAATAAAATTTCAATAGAAATCTCTGAAGGAGTCTTGGATCTTCTCTCTGAATTAAACAAAAAACTTCGAAGTATGGAATAGGTTATGAATAGTAATGAAGGTGGTAGTGGTGTGTTGCACTAAATACTAGGTATAAAGTCGTCCACAGGTAATCTTGTGAATATGTGAATTTGCTGGGCTTTCAGTCGGTCACTATTATACCTTGTTATTTACCAGTTTTAGACCATTATTTGGACCCTATTTGGAGTCTACTATGTGTGTCTGGACTGTGTTTTAGAGTGTTTACAGGTCAACGTACGTTTTGGAGCATTATGGAGATAATGGAGCTTGTTAGAGTATTCATAGGAGATATCTAGTAGCTATTCACGATCAGCTAAGTACGAGTCAAAGTCAAGCATGACCATCGGTCAACGGATCATCCTTGCTGGCGATCGACGACCTACTCGCAGAGTATTGGTCGACTTCAAGCCCAAGTCAAAACGAATTATGAGAATGCCCGAACGAGTTTTGACCTAGTTTATAAAGGTTCAACCATTGTTTAGGCAGAGAGACCATGCAAAAAATATTATTTTACACGTTTTAGTTTTCTTAGTAGTTTACGGGAGAAGATCTAAACTCCTTCAGAAATTTGTATTGGAACCCCATTATTTATTCTTTGCCTTCCATTATTCATTTGATCATGCTTTCTAGTATCATGTCAAAGTAATTCTTCTGTTATATATAGGGTTCATAATGGTATTGATGAATTAGCCCCAAAACAGAATTGCTAGGATGAAGAAATATCAATCTCAGGAATTGTGTTCAATGCTTGCGTTCTAGAGTAGCTAACTAGAAACTTGAACGTAGGACAAGGACAACTACGTGAGTAGGTTCTGTGGAGCTAAGTTGTTTGATACGTGCGAGAGCTGGTTTAATTAACTTAGCGGAAAAACTTCTTGTCATATTAGCATCGATCGAAACTCGGCCTTAGACGTCGATCGACGGTCTACTCCTCTGTTTGCATACGAGAGTTGGGACAAGAGACAGTTAGACTAGTTAATTATTGTCCTCGCATATTAATAATTCCTTGCATCCTATCCATTATAATTCACTTACCTGAAACCCTAGCTATATCGTTTTCCATATTTGAATCACCTTTAGTATTTAATAAATTTCCTTTTTTGGAAAAACTTACAATAAACCCTCTATTTATAGCTTGCCTATCTTAGCCATTAAGAATATACAAATCTATTGTGTGTCCTCGCTCTCTTGGGATTCGATCCTTAAGTACCATAATCAGAAATCTCTTGGCAAGAGTAGTTCGTAAGGTTAATTTGATAGATTGCATGCTTTAAAATAAACCTTAACCTGCATGTTGTCAAATTTGGCGCCGTTGCCGGGGAGCAAGGATCGCCATTAGATTTATTTTCTAGGATTTAGTCTAGGCTTTTTCTTTACTGTAAGTTACTAACAATTTATCTTTCTTGTCTTTTAGGTGCATGCCCAGCAGTACCAGAAGCAACAAGAACAGAAAATTACTCTTTTCAGATCAGGTTGTAATTCAACGCTCCATCCGCAAACAGATACAGAAAGCATCAATCGACAGTAGAACTCAGCCGCCGATCGACGCTTCTTCACGACCAAAATAGATCGACAGTACCAATACGGCATCGATCGATGCTTCTTCACGACCAAAATAGATCGACAGTACCAATACGGCATCGATCGATGGTAGTTCACGAGTTCAGATGGTTGTGACTTTAGTTGTGGTACGAGATGAGAGAGGAGACCTGTATGACCTTGAAGGTGTTCTGCATAATGCAACATGTCAGAGAATTGATGATCTGGGGGCTGTAATCCCTGAACAAGAAATAGAAGCAGATGCTACAGTAGCTTGACCTGAACCTAACGCCTAAGATGCTCAACGGAAACGTGCAGACTACAATCACCCATAAAATTTCTATGCTAACAGATTCGTTATTTGTCCTCCAGCTTTCCAGAGGAAATACTTTGATATCAAACCGTCCTTCTTCGCACTTGTTGCGCCATGAGCGTCCAATGGATCATATGGAGCGGTTTGAGGATCTATTATCCGCTATTAAAGCCAATGGAGACCCTGAGGACTATCTATTTTGTAAGCTCTTCAAGTACTCACTTGCTGGAGAGGCTTCACATTCGCTTAAGGAACTACCACCAGGATCTCTGACATCCTGGACATACATCAATTATGCGTTCCTGCGCAATTTCTTTGATGATGCGCTAGCAGAGGACTTGAGAAGTAGAATCACTACATTCATACTGAACATGGAGAATCATTCAGAAGCACGTGGTTCATATTCAAGTCCTACCAAAGAGACTGTCCACACCTCGGTTTCCACGAGGTGCAGCTACTTTGCACCTTCTTTAGAGGTATTGATCTGTAGTACCAAATGGCTTTAGACACATCTAGTGAAGGGAATTTCAGCACTAGGAGTCCATAAGAAGCAACAACGCTTATTGAGATCTTGACGTCTAGTAATAGCACCAAGAACACTGAGTATGAGAGGAAGAAATCAGCTCCATATTTGAGCAAGAAGCGGATAGATGAAGTCAAAGCAAATCTGGATAGTGTTCAGAAGTTTCTCAGGAAGAAAGAAGTGAAAGTCGTAGAAGAGGAAGAAGATGTGAATTTTGTTGGTGGAAACGGTTTTCAAAGACAGGGAAATCATGGCTACAACAGAAACTCCTATGGTGGCAACAGGAGTAACTACAACCATAATTCACAGCACTAGAGGCCTAGAAACAACAAAGGGACCATTGGATCTTCTTATCAGAACCCACCTCCAGACACTCAAGAGAGAAAGTTAGAAGCTATGGTTGATAAAATATTGGAGCAGCAGCAGCAGATGACTGTAAATTTCGATGGAAAGATAGATGCTCTGTACATCAACCTCTACAAAAAGTTTGAGACTCTCAGCACTCATGTCAAGAAGTTGGAGAAACAAGTGGTCCAGACAAGTGAGGCCATTCAAAGATATGAGATCCTGATTAAGAAGAATTTGGAAACCAGTCAGAAAGACCACATTAGTGCATTGATAAGTGATGATTTTTGGCAAGAGGTGAAGAGAGAACAGCTCCAAGAAGGAGATTTCAGAGTAGAAATTGCTATGTCTTTCGGCAGTTCGCATTGGTGTCGATCGACACCCGTTTCTAAACATCGATCGATGGAACCTTCAAAGTCTGTAGCTTCGTGTGAGTCTTTGAACATCGATCGATGTAGAGAAGCCAACATCGATCGACGGTCTCCAACAGTAGAACCTCTTCGTTTACTAAGTCTGAGTGCAAGCTTATTTCTGAGACCTCCGAATATGGAGACTCAAGAACAGATTGCTGATCCACCTGAGCAAATTACAGTCAATAAGGCAACAGAAAGGCACCCTAAAAGGAAGCAAAAGATTCCTACACATCTGCACAAAGAAGCAACTGACAAAGAGATGGATGGCTTTGCCAAAAGAGTTATAAAATTCCTTTAGATACTCAGTTTTATGAAGTTTACTATACTCATAGTTTGTGGATGTTTTTGAGGGAATCCAAGGAAACAGAAAAGGACATAGAGCGCATGTTCAATGACCTCAGAGAGAAGCAAAAGCAGAGGACCACTCTCAAGAAGAAAAGTAACCATGGAAATTTGTGATTTCATGTTTTGTCAAAGGTCACAAGTATCCCAATGACTTCAGCGGTACTGCATCAGCAATCAGCATCATTCCTACAGTTATGACAGATAAGCTGAGCCTAAAAGTGGAGCCTTCTAGTGATTAATTCACCTTTTTTGATTGCTCTAAAGTGAATTCAAGAGGGATAGCCAGAGACGTTCAAGTGCAGATTTGCAATGACTTAGTCCCAGTAGACTTCCATGTGATGGATATAAAGATTGAGTGGAACTCTTCCTTACTCCTTAGAAGAGCATTCATGGCCACAATGGGAGCTATCTGCGACATGAAAACAAACATGTTATATATATCCTTGATCGATTCAAACACCTTTGATGAACCTGTTAAACTCAAGAACAAGGCTACTCTGATAGAATTGGGTGATGATCTAAGTTTGATTGCTACATGCTTCTGCAATTATGACCAATATGAGGAGCCTGCAGACACATAATCAATCGAAACCCAACCCTTGGTATCAGTCGATGGCAGCTACATCCAGAACCTGCACGAAACCCACCCTTTGATACTCAACCACTAACATCGGTCGACGGTCAAGCCACAAATCAGAACGAGAAGACAGTCAAGAAGACATATTCTACATTGGATGGCAAAATAGTGGGATGGCACCAGAGAACAATAAACCAGAATACGATGCTTCCTACTTTGAGGAAGAAGCCATCGACTACCATGCTTTTGCACTAGAGGAGGATGGAAATTTCAGAGGATTCTGTGGAACCTGGAATGCAACATCGATCGACGGTGACTCAATATCATCGATCGACAACAATGCAGTAGGATACAATGACGATTATGTTTATCTCATAACAGATGAGTTTGGAACTATGAGGGACCCAGGTGGATATGCACGAGCAGTGGATGTAAGGGTTCTCAATGTATCGAAGGAAGATATCGCAGACATACTGGCTATGGCCAATGTATCAGGGAATCTCTTCAGACAACAACAATCGATTGGGGAACTCAGTTCAGCATTGACCGACGGCAACACCTGGCCATCAACCGATAGTCATCACGCAGCATCTAGGAAGAGGCTGGTAACAGAAAAGTTATTGGAAGACAAGCTTGATGGAATTTACCTTTCTCAAGACTTGATGAGGGATAGTATATACTAGAGTTTGGAGGATATTTCAGAGACCACAAATGCCATGCTTAACATGTTGATGGGATGCATTCAAGGACTCAAAGAAATGATGAGTAGAATGGTGATAGCTTAGGGTAGGATGGACAACCAGAGAGCCAGACTAGAAGAAGCTGTGAGAGGCTTCATCAGTGCATGGTTTGAGACAAGCAGAGAGTATGTGGATACCTTCTTTCCACAATGGTTTGATGAACCACCTTCCTAGTCCAGAAGTCCAAACGTCGAGCTTAAGGCTATAACCAAGCGCTGAGTGGGAGGCAAACCACTGTTTAGTAAGTTTTATTTTTAATTATTTAGTCATTAGTTATGTTTTTCGTTAATTACTTTAGGTTTTCAAAGGAGGAGTAGAGAAGTTCGAAACCACCACCTCAACGTCGGTCGACAACTTGGATGGTTCACCATTGGTCGACACTCAGGCACTCAACATCGGTTGACACTCCTTACGGAGTTTGGTAACCTCAACTTTCTCTTTACCTTTTACTTATGATTTAGTTTTTCCCAACCGAACCCGACATGATATCACTGGGGACAGTGTCATTTAAGTCTGGCGGAGGTTCAATGATGCTTTTATCTATTTTGAGCTTTTATTTATAAAGTTTTCAAATAGTTTTCATTGAGTCAAGAATGGGATTATGATCAAAACTTATTTATTGACTAACCACACTATAGCACCATTCTTAGACATGTTGATTGCAAAGATTACTGGAGATGCCAAAGTGGATCATTAAGCCATTAGATCATACTTAATAAGAAAGTTTGAAGGAACCAAAGCTGATCTCCAACCCAATACTTATGATTTTGCTTGTTTTTTGGCTTGGTATACAACAGATCGAATTCCTTCTGCAAGTTTCTAAGGTACTAGTCTATGTATTTACGATTTCCGTTCTCTCTCTCTCTCTCTCTCTCTCTCTTCAGGATCTATAATATAAAAGATTGAGATGATTTCCTGAGATGCAGTGGGGTATGTACATTACCGATGATCCCACTATTCTAATTCAAAGGAATGATCACACATTGTTGGAAGCGAGGGGTAAGTACATTACCGATGACCCCACTATTCACCTACAATTTTTTCCAAAAAAAAATTCAAAAATGAGATGGCAAGATGGACTGTACCAGCATCATTGTCCATTGAGTTGAGATCTAAAAAATTCAGAGAGAAAAGAGGGAAGAAAGGGAGCAGAAAATACTTTATACCTATATATGCAGATTTTGCAGAAGTTGAGTCCATGTGTCCTTTGATCGATACTCCCAAGCTAAAGTCTGCACTTTATTTTTATGCAAAGAAATGAGATCAGTAGAGGGATGAGTCAAATTAGTATTTGTTGAGTTTCTGGTAGAATGGATTTGGTTGCTATACTAGGATATGACATATAAAGTTTCTCTTTGATTAGGATTATTTGATGTTGTTACAATATAGTAAGGGTGATAGTTATACTTATGTATTATGTGAGTCCCCGCTTTTTAAACCTCTTTCACATACTATCTTTGTTTTACTTGAGGACAAACAAAAGGTTAAGTGTGGAGGAGTTGATATACCTTTGTTATTTACTAGTTTTAGACCATCATTTGGACCCTATTTGGAGTCTACTATGTGTGTCTGGACTGTGTTTTTGAGTCTTTACAGGTTAAGGTACGTTTTGGAGCATTATGGAGATAATGGAGCTTGTTCGAGCATTCAGAGGAGATATCTAGTAGCTGTTCACAATCAGCTAAGTACGAGTCAAATTCAAGAATGACGATCGATCGACGGAGCATCCTTGCAGTCGATCGACAGCCTACTCGCAGAGTATTGGCTGACTTCAAGCCTAAGTCAAGAGGAATTACGAGAATGCCCCTAAATGAGTTTTGACCTAGTTTATAAAGGTTCTGCCATTGTTTAGGCAGAGAGACCAAGCAAAAAGTAATATTTTGCAGCTTTTAGTTTTCTTAGTAGTTTCGGGAAGAATATCTGAACTCCTTCTGAGATTTGTATTGGAACCCCATTATTTATTTATTCTGTGCAGTACAATATTCAGTTTATCATGCTTTCTATGATCATGTCTGAGTAATTCTTCTGTTAGATTTAGGGTTCATAATGGTATTGATGAATTAGACCCAAAATAAGATTTCTAGGATGAAGAAATATCAATCTTTGGAATTGTGTTTAATGCGTGCGTTCTAGAGTAGCTAACTAGAAACCTGAACTTAGGACATAGAAAATTACGAGAATAGGTTATGTGCCAAAATTGATTGAATTGAGCTTGGTTGTTAGATGCATGCGAGAGCTGGATTAATTAACTTACCTGACAAACTTCTTGTCTTATTAGCGTCAATCAAAACTCGGCCTTAGCCGTCGATCGACGGTCTACTCCTCTGTCCGCTTACGAAAGTTGGTACAAGATGGGGTCAGACTAATTAATTATTGTCCTCGCATATTGATAATTCCATGCATCCTATCCATTATAATTCACTTACCTGAAACCCTAGATCTATCGTTTTCATATTTGAATCAACTTTAGTATTTTATACAATTTCCTTTTCGGAAAAACTTACAATAAACCCTCTATTTATAGCTTGCTTAGCTTAACCATTAGGAATAATTATGTGCCCTAGCTCTTTGTGGATTCGATCCTAAGTATTGCAATTAGATCTCTCTTTGCAAAAGTACTTCGTAGGGTTAATTTGAAAGATTGTCTGCTTTAAAATAAACCTTAACCCGCAAGCTATCAGTCATCATCAAGTCGGCCCGTCTCGCACTTCGCTGTCGATCGATGACAACAGAGTGTTGTCTATCGACACTCTTCGTAAATATCGACTATGGCTTCTAATACTTCAGCAGCTACGAGATTCTTCATCATAAATCCTTAAAATACGCCATAATCTCCACATTGCTCCAAAATGTACCTTGACCAGAAAATAGCCTAAAATAGACTCCAAATACATATAAGAGTTCCTAAAAAGCACATATACTATGGGTAAAAACATGTAAAATCCATAGTATATCATATTCCCCAAACTTAGCTTTTTATTTTTCCTCAAGCAAAGAACACCTCAATCTAAAAAATGTTTGAAAACACAAGGACTCACAAATCTTTAACTTACTACTATCACCCTACTATGTTGCAAGCCACATCAAAAAGAGCTAAACAGGAAGATACTTTATATACCATATCCTAGCTTAGAAAACAAAACCGTTCTACCATAAACTTAGCTAATACTGTCTGACTCGCCCCTCAAATAACCTCTCTTAAATATAAAAAGTGCAGACTTTACCGTGGAAGTATCGATCAGAGGACACATGAACTCTTACTCAAGAAAGTTTCTAAACAAACAGACAATCTTCTCTTATCCATTTCTTTCCTCTTTCTCTCTTCTTTGAATCTTTTTAAATGAATCAATGACATTGCTATAGTCCGTCTTGTTCATCTTTTTTCCTTTCTTTATTTTTTTTTTATTTTGACAAAGTGTAGCCGAATAGTGGGGTTCATCGGTAATGCACCTACCCCTATGCATCTCAGGAAATCATCTAAATATTTTCTTCTCTAGATTCCGAAGAGAGAGAGAGGGAGAAGAGAACCAGAAACAGACAAATTCTTACCTTCCAGACTTGCAGGAGGAATCCGATCCACTGTATACCAAGACCCAAGACAAGAAAATAAAGTCAAATTAGGTTGAAGGTCAGCTTTGGTTCCTTCAAACATTCTCAGCAAGTATGTATATGACTGGAAGGTTATCCACTTTGGTATCTCTAGTATACTCTGCAGTCAGTAAGTTTAAGAATGGTGCTATAGAGTGGTCGCATAATAAGTAAATATCTAGAATGATCATAATCCCCTTATTGACTCTATAAAAGTTTTAATAAAAACCATAAATATAAAATTTAAAATAAAACACAATATCAGTAAACCTCCCCCATGTTGAGGAGAAGCAT
>CAJHQP010012997.1:0-10396 GCA_905132765.1 Moricandia arvensis | reverse complement strand
GAAGGTAAGTACACCATTAGTTCAACATTGAACGTTTCTGACTTGATCCCTTTTGTGGCAGATGAATCGGATTTGAGGTCAAATCCTTTTAAAGGAGGAGGGGATGGTGTGACCACCATTGGGTCAAATGCAACCTCCAGTCAATCCAATTGCCAAGACGCCAAGGAACCAGAGGAGGAAGCTTACCAGGGAGAGATCCAGGAGCTGATGGAGGAACTAGAACAAGTAGATCCCTATGTAGCCGACTGGATGAGTGGAGAGGAAGAGATGGACCAGAATGCAGCTCAAGATGACTTGATCTTCTCAGTTGGACCGATTACAAGATCAAAGACAAAAGCTCAGAGGCAAGCTTTACTAGCTCTGCTTGAGCACGTGAGACAAGAGGAGGAATCAATCAAGAGTGAAGAACCAGCATGTTGGTTTAATGTGATTTCGATTTGTACTTAATTTGAACCAGCAAACCAAAGACAATTAGAATTAGGATTTTCGATTCAGAGTAGTAAACCAATTTTCAATTGGGTTTAGGGTTAGGGTTAGACAAAACCAAAACCAATTCGGTTTAGGTTTAGGGTTAGACAAAACCAAAACCAACTCGGTTTAGGTTTAGGTTTTAGATGTAGCTTTCTATTTAAGCAAGCGCCGCAGGCAGCTTGAAACTCATTCAATAAACTCGAAACTTTTAAGCAATTGCTTGTCTCGTCTTCTGCTTTCTCTGTTCAGCTAAAGGAACATTGATCTTCATCTAAAGGAAGGAATTCCTTGTGATCCATCAACGACAATACAAGGTAATCTTGTGTCATTGAGTAGCAACACATCTCTGAGGCATCCCCATCGCCAAGGAGAGCAGTTCATCATCAGATCCGAGTGCTAGTAGCCTCTTGATCAACCTCTATCCATCCCCTTCAAGTGATCCGTGGAGAACAAGCCTATCCAGGCCGCACCAGTACTCCCCACCATTGTCTGACCTAAAAATTTTAATCTTGGCATTGAAGTGATTAGTTATATAGCTTTGAAAGTTCATAAAAGCTTCTAACACCCTATCTTTTGATTGAATTAAGGTCAGACAAGTGTATTTCGAATTCTCATCTATAAAGTGACAAAATACTTGTGGTTTTCCCTAGAGACACAAGGTGCAGTCCACACATCAGAATGAACTAAATCAAAGCAGTGATCATAGATAGTTGTTGATTTAGTAAAAACAGACTTGCAATGTTTGCCAAGGATACAAGCTTCACAGCTATCAGTTTTAAAGGAAAGATTAGGCAACATTAAGCTTAAAGCACGAGAATGAGGATGACCTAATCTAGCATGCCATAATACATTAGAAGCTAAGACAGGAATAGAACTAAAAGCACAAGAAGCATCAGAACTAAGTTTGGTGTCTTCAAGCAAGTACAACCCTTCCTTGCTCACACCTTTCCCAAGCATCTTACTTGTCTCAATATCCTGAAAATGAACATCATTAGGACTGAAAATAACTTTGCAATTGAGATCCGTAGTAGCCTTTTTAACCAAAAGCAAGTTGGAAGCAAATGTAGGCATATAAAACGCCTAAGAATCCTTATCAAACAATTTCAAGTTCCCTATGCCTCTAATAGGTACTCTATCACCATTAGCATTTACTACACTTCCTAATGCAGGTTCAATGTTGCTAATAAGACTAGAGTCCCTAATCATGTGGTGAGATGCTCCTGAATCAATAATCAATGGTTTATCACTCAATGATTTATTTAAGATATTCCTACTGATGTTACCAGAGTTTGCATTGAGTGCCTTGATAAGGGTAAGATCTTTTAGGATCTTAGAAGAATAAGTAACAAGAACGAGACTAGAAAGAGATTTGATGAACAAAAGACTCGGTTTAGACTAAGAACTAAGAAGATTAATGAAGACTATGAAGAACATTGTGGAGACTCGAAAGTTTAGAGAGAACTGTATGCTTTATTCATAGAAAGAGTTCAGAATATATAGAGAGGGTTTACAAGGGTTTCGTAAAGCAAGAGAGGGAAAGCATGTGGGACAGGAGAAGAGGCGCGCCTAATGGTTCAAACGAGTGGCTCTGGTGGCTAGATGCCAATGGCATCTTGACTAGATGCTTCTCACTTTACAGCTTGCACCGGCTGGAAGCTTGACCAAGCCTTATCTTCAAACGGTAACCTTGGCGCCTAAAGCTTCAAGGTTTACCCGACCCAAACTCTTTCTTTCACTCCAAGTTAACCACTCGATCTCCTCATGGTAATTTCTCCTCTTTTACCTTTTTACCTTTTTCACCTCAGTAACTTTTTCTTGTACGGACAACCCTATTTTTGCACATTGCCAAAACATGGTTTAAAGCTCTTTTTGGTCGACCTTGTACGGCCTGTACGGCCTGTACGGCCTGTACGGCCTTGTACGGCCTTGTACGGACAAGGTCGACCCAAACCCCTCTCTTTTCCTCCTTCTCTCTATTCCATACTAACTAGATACCTCAACTTAACAAAGGGCCTCAATGTCTGACTTGCGGATGAAGGCATCATCAGAAGCTGGTTGAGATGTGGCTCCAACTGCATAGGTGGTAGAAACCAGAGCTCTTCCTTCACCATTTGGACGCATAGGCTGAGAGGTTTGCTGAACAGCTTCACTGGCCCTTGCTTGGTTAAATCTTGATGGTGGCCTGAGGTGTGGGTGAAGAATCCAGCACTGGTTCTTCATGTGACCACTCTTCTTGCAATGCTCACAAGTAACTCGCCGGTTCTCTGGTTTGAAGAAGACCTTGTTAGCTGAGGCTTCAGCCTTGTGAGCCATGTTCAAGTCACCTTTTCCACCAAATAGACCCACTGAGCCTTGCTCCTTCTGGATTTGAGCACATACCTCCTCAAGGGTAGGTAACTTGTCTGCCCTCAACAGATGTGTGATGAGGTCATTGTAGCCTGGATTGAGAGTGAGGAGTAGACCAAACACCTTGTCTTGCTCACGCCTCTCATTTAGGATGGTAGGATCAGTAGCACTTGGCCTCAACATCTCCAGTTCTGCCCAGATAGCTCTGAACTTACCAAAGTGTTGGTTAAAGTCCATATCTTCCTGGTTCAAGCAGTTGATAGCCTTCTTTACTTCAAAGACCCTACTGAGGTTGGATATGTTTCCATATACCTTCTGAAGGGTATCCCACAACTCCTTTGCGGTTTCACAGTATGAGTAAGCCTTCCATTATGGGACCATCAAGTGAGCTCTGGATGATATTCAGCACCATAAAGTCCTCTTGACTCCATTTGCCTTCATCTGCCACCACAGTCTCCTTGCCATCTTCTCCTTGAATGGTTTGTTTTGGCGCCTCACCAGGAGTGATATGGGACCATAAACCTCTTCCACCAAGGGCATTCTTGATCAATCTTGACCAGAGAAGGTAGTTCACCCCTTTTAGAGTGACTGGAATCACCACTGCCTTGTTTTGCTCCATTTCGAAAAGCTATGGACCAGTGGGTAATAGGATGTACCAAGAGTTTTTAGAGAAGAAAAGATGAGTTTCTGAATACTGGAGTAACCAGAGAATAGAAAGGAACAAGTTTACTTTGTTTGTATTGTGAAAGGAAGGTTAGAAGTGATGAAGAACAGTTGATGAACTTGCAAGAACAGAGCTATTATCCACTGGATAAAAGAATGTTCTTCAAGAAACTCAAGAACTGATCGGATGAAAAGAAAGAGTGAAGAGAGTAGAGTAGTTTTGCGGAAGAAAAATTAGGTTTAGGAGCCAAATGGCTCTGATACCATGTAAGTTTGTTGAACAGAATGAAGAACAAGGAAGAACAGGTGAGAGAGGAGGAGTTTGATTCGAAAATGTTAGGAGAGAGGGAGAGAGAGAGGTTAACTTGACAGAGAGAAAGAGAATAGGAAGGATTCTTTTTCCTTAACTTGAAATGGTTCTGAATAGGTTACATAAATAGACAAAGGAAGACAAAAGAGATAATAGTAAAATAAGTTGGTCTGTCCAAGAGAAAGGGACAGGTCCCCAACGGCCAGGAACCTAAAAAGAACATGTGAGCTTTACTATTTTTAATTCCCCACTTGCTTCTGCAGTCCAAACGGATACCTTGACCAGTTTAAACAAGTTTGAACTCCTCTTGGTCGATTTGAATTACTTTCCTTGTCTTCCAAGCCAAGCTAGGTCAGAGTTGATTGCTTGGGAGCCAAGGTTGTACGGACAGACTTGTGGAACAAGTCTTGTACGGATCAACTCCTTTCACTTGACCAGAAGTGCCTCTCCTCTCTTGATCTCTTCCTTTTATTAATGTCTTCATGTCAATATCCACGTCCTCCTCAGATAGCTCCTCTTCATCCTCCGAGACTACATCTCCATTGTCGAGCATGATCATGACCTTCTTGTTGGTACACTCATTAGCATAGTGTCCAAAGCCATGACACTTAAAGCACTTGACATTCCGGGACCTAGCAGGTGTTGCTGGTCCTTTGCCCTTGTCATCACGCGTGGAACCTACTGCTGAGGTTCCTTCTTTAGGCGTAGAGAAGGATTTGTCATCCTTTGAGTAGGCTGGTTTTGAAGCAGATCCGAATTGAGACTTGGCAGTGCTTCTCCTTTTGTTTTGTTGCTAAATCAGAATGGCTTTGTGCAACAACTCATCCATGTCCTCATAATCTTGTAGCTCCAGCCTATCTTGGATATCCCGGTTGAGTCCTCCTTGGAATCTAGCCATGGTTGCTTCAGCATCCTCAACCACTTCAGCCTTCATGATGAGTGTCTCCAACTCCTGGTGATAGTCCTCTACACTCTTTGTGCCTTGAGAAAGTCTTCTCAATCTCTGGTGAAGGTCTCGTCCATAGTTAGCAGGGACAAACCTCTTCTACATCAAGGTTTTCATCTCAAACCAGGAGGTGATTTGGGGCCCTCCATTGCGCCACCTTGTTGTTGCAATCTGCTCCCACCAGTTTATAGCATAACCACAGAATTCAGTGGCTGCTAGCTTGACCTTCCTCTCCTCCGTGTAGTGTTGGCATCCGAATACCAACTCTATCTTCTTCTCCCATTCCAAGTAGGCGTCAGGATCATTCTTGCCATGGAATGGTGGTATCCTCAGCTTGAGGCTACCAAGGTTGTCATCAGCCTGCACCCGTCTGTTGTGGTGCCTAGGTTGTTGTCCATCCAGTGAGTCTCCTTCACTCTCTTCTGCGGACTCAAGTTGCTCCTCATCCTCTTCCACTGCACGAGCTCCTCTCCTAGGTCTCATCCTAGCTCGTCCAGCACCTACACCTGCAACATGATCAATACCAGGTAAGTCAACGTTAGCTCGGTTAACTCTCTCCATTCTCCTGGTTATCTCAGCGATCATGGCTTCAAACTGCAGTTGATCAAGCCGAATTTGTTGAACAACAGGTTCTCCCACATCCTCTCCTTCTCTTATTTCAGCCATAGTAACCTGAAAAGCAAGTTAGAAAAGACAAATAACAAACATAGCTCTCTCTCACTCGGTTTTAGTTGCCAAGTCTCTGCCTTTCTCACGAGTTCAGTTAAGATTCAAAGCTCTTTCACCTAAGCTCTAGAACTTTTATCCCAAGTGATTTAGATAGACAGATTGAAAGAGTTTGGTCACCAATCCGCTTTACCACCCCAGCTGGATTTCTCCTCAGCTCTTTGTTCTTTTCTTTTCTTTTCTTTTCTTTTTTGATTTGGCCGACCTCTTTCTGTTTTTAGATCTTAGACCACTTTTTCTTTTGATTTTTCTTTAGGGGTTGGCCGGATCAGCTTACAATAGATAGAAAGAGAAGAAAGTGTTTGATGGAATGATAGATCTGAGTAGACAAACACGAACCCTAACCTTCAAGTGGCTCTGATACCACTTGGTGCGGCCTGGATAGGCTTGTTCTCCACGGATCACTTGAAGGGGATGGATAGAGGGTTGATCAAGAGGCTACTAGCACTCGGATCTGATGATGAACTGCTCTCCTTAGCGATGGGGATGCCTCAGAGATGTGTTGCTACTCAATGACACAAGATTACCTTGTATTGTCGTTGATGGATCACAAGGAATTCCTTCCTTTAGATGAAGATCAATGTTCCTTTAGCTGAACAGAGAAAGCAGAAGACGAGACAAGCAATTGCTTAAAAGTTTCGAGTTTATTGAATGAGTTTCAAGCTGCCTGCGGCGCTTGCTTAAATAGAAAGCTACGTCTAACCCTAAACCCAAACTGAGTTGGTTTTGGTTTTGTCTAACCCTAAACCTAAACCGAGTTGGTTTTGGTTTTGTCTAACCCTAACCCTAAACCCAATTGTAATTGGTTTACTACTCTGAATCGAAAATCCTAATTCTAATTGTCTTTGGTTTGCTGGTTCAAATTAAGTACAAATTGAAATCACATTAAACCAACATGCTGGTTCTTCACTCTTGATCGATTCCTCCTCTTGTTTCACGTGCTCAAGCAGAGCTAGTAAAGCTTGCCTCTGAGCTTTTGTCTTTGATCTTGTAATCGGTCCAACTGAGAAGATCAAGTCATCTTGAGCTGCATTCTGGTCCATCTCTTCCTCTCCACTCATCCAGTCGGCTACATAGGGATCTACTTGTTCTAGCTCCTCCATCAGCTCCTGGATCTCTCCCTGGTAAGCCTCCTCCTCTGGTTCCTTGGCGTCTTGGCAGTTGGATTGACTGGAGATTGCTTTTGACCCAATGGTGGTCGCACCATGAAGAACACTGGAGAAAATGAAGAACACTTGAATAGAGAGGAGAGAGAGAAGAGAGGATTCGTGAGAGAGAGAGAGACCAAGAAAAGAAGAAGAAAATTGTATTTCTTGCTTGATTTAGGTTACAAAGGATACTTTAAATAGAGTAAGACAGACAATAAAGAATGAATAAACAATTGGTCTTCTGAAGATGCTCTGGATGTGCAGGGCACACTCAGCTGGACAGAAAGGGACAGCTTCTTTGTTTGTTTCTTCTTTGTTTGTTTCTTCCTTGGCAGAGCATGTGACTTTGGTTTGTCACCAAGCTCCAACGGCTCCAGCAAGTTGCATACACTTGTTTATATTATTCCAGAGCTTAAAAAGACCAGAGAAGATATTTAAACTCGTCCCATTCCTTTACTTGCCTTCCAAGACACTCTTAGGGCAAGCTGTACGGACAGACTTGTAGGTCAAGTTGTACGGACATACTTGCATCCTAAGCTAACTTGAATTTGCCTCTCTTTTGTTCCTTATTGCCTTAACCTTGTTATTGCTTCATGTCAACAGTGAGGGCTTTATAGCCAAGTTACAAGACATTACAAGCACAATAAATTACTAATAAAACATGAAAACTTAAATAACTAATTTTGTAAAGAAAGACTGATATGATCATGGATAGCTCAAGCTAGGAGGAAGATGTTCCTGAGCCAGAAGGAAGTATCACACGATCTAAGACCAGGGAGTCAGCTCCGGAAGCCAGAGTAACACGTTCAAAAGCTAAGGAGTTAGCTAAGGAAGTCCGAGCCTTGATTAACACGGAAATGGAGGATCATCAAGCCACTGCTATCTACAACATATTCACCCATATTCAGCAAGAAGGACCAGGTGACTTATTTGAATAGCCACAAAGAGGATAATGTGTAGCTGTACTCTTTCCTTAGAGTGTGGATTTTTTTTCCTACACCGGGTTTACCATTCTTAAGGTTTTAAGGAGGCAGGGCATTTTTTCTCTTCAATAAATCTATTTGAATAAGTACTTGGTTTGGTTTTGGCACATAAAGACTTTTCTTTATGTCGCATGCTTTGTTGTTTTAATTCCAGACTTCATGCTGTTTTCTTTTATTTTTAGAACTACTTGCTGTTTTTCTTTTAAGGGTGTGTCAAAAACCCTAAGGCTCATGTGCCTCTCTCTTTCCTTTATATTTTCGTGACTGCTGCTTATAGAGAGGTAGAGAATAAACGTGAAAGAAACTTTTCCAGCAGAAACTTGTTCTCTCAAACTGATTCTATCCTAGACTTGAATCCGAGCCTCTAACGTGATCTTCATCATCCTAGAGTCTCTATAAACCAGCAACCATTGTTTCCAGCCTCTGGTTGTGTCGAAATCATCATTCCCATACTCATCAATCTCGCCATCAGTCCACCTCCAGCCCATCCGTTCATCACTCCATCGCTTCCATCATTCCCTCATTCGTCGCATAATCCGTTCTTCGTTGCTTCAGCCTTTAAAACTTCAGAGTAACGTTCCTAGGATCGTATCATGTGGTATCAGAGCCACTCTGAACCCTAAAGGCTAAGAAAAACAACCCCTTACCCTTCTCTGTTTTCGATTTCTCTTAGTTTCACAATTGCTGTTTTTTTCCCTTTGTTAACAGGAAAAGCTGATCTGTTTTTGTTAATTTCTGTTTAGATTAAGGTTTCTAATCTTTTCTGTGATTTTTGCAGGTGATTACATGGAGATTAGCTTCTGTTTTAGTTGATCAAAGCCGTGAATCAGCCTCTGTTTCTTAGTGATCATATGCTGTCCTGTTTTAGCTTGTCGTATCTCGCTGTTTGCTGCTGTTGTTAACTTGTGTTTGCTGCATCAAAACTAAGTTTTTACCATCTGTTTTAATTTGATATCTTGCTGTTTTGGTTGCTTGCTTGGTAATATTTTCAGTTCTGGGTTTTAATTTAAAGCTGAAGAAATTTTTTGTCAAGTGTATTGAATTCTTTTCAAAGAACTTCTTACTGTGAGTTAGTTGATCTTTGTATCAGGTACCATGGAGCTTTCACCTGAAGCCATGGAGAACCTTAACAAGATGATGGCTCAGCAGATCAAAGAGTCCTCTATGGCTCTTTCTACTCAGATCACTGCTCGGCTCAATGAACAATTAGCTCAACAGATGGAGCAACTCAACACAAGAGTTGATACCACCATTAAGGAGATGATCCAAGCACGAGCATCCACTGGAGAAGAATCATCACATACTCCAACCCCTTCTGAAGCCATGCGTTTGCACAAGGGCAAAGGCCACATCGGCACCTTAGCCAAACGATCAAGACCTACATCTACTAGGCCAAGACCATCTCAAGATGTTCGGAACAACACTAATCCTTTTCGTTTTGATAATGTAGGTGCGAGAGGAACAGGAGCTGCTGCTCTACCTCCACGCCATCACAGGCCAAGCACAACCTTAGGAGGACAACGTGTATTCTTTGAAGAGGAAGATGCCTACTACGATGATCAAGATCTTTCAGATCGATCTAATGGCAGCCCCATCCGTGCTAGAGGCCGAGAACCTCGTAGAGATGTTGATCATGTTCAACAGCAGATCAAACATCTCAAAATTCGTTTCCCTTCTTTTATTGGTTCAAATGATCCTGAGTTATATCTTGATTGGGAGCGTAAGATGGAATCCAATTTCTTGATCGCAGGTACCTATCCAGCCAACAAGGTGAAGATAGCCATAACTGAATTCCGCGACTATGCCTTACTTTGGTGGGAACAGCTTTGCCTTATGCGTGCTCGGGCCAATGAAACTCCTATTACCACTTGGACGCAGTTACTCATTCAAATGCTCAAGAAGTTCATTCCGGCTCACTACCATAGGGAGATTCTCAACAAGCTTAGGCGCCTAGTTCAATGTTCTAAGTCTGTTCTTGAATATTACCAGGAATTGGAAACTCTTTTGATTCGTGCAGGTCTTCAAGAAGGCGAAGATATGGTTATGTCCAGGTTCTTGGGAGGACTTAACCATGACATACAAGACAAATTGGAGCTTCAGACTTACGCAGACATTGATGAGATGATTCACAAAGCAGAACTCATTGAAGCTCAAAAAAAAGGCGTACTACCAGACCCTCCTTCACGCCTACTACCTCAAGGCCGAGAGACAACAACACCATGTCTAAGCCTGCGGACTCCAAAGACACTAAGCCGTCGCAATCTGTGACAAAAGAGGGGGTAAAATCTGACGTTAAACCCAAGTCTAATACGTCTCTAGCTGGTGTACGATGTTTCAGGTGTCAAGGAATAGGACATTACATTCGTGATTGTCCTAACAAGAAGGCGTTTATGTTACGAGACAACGGGGAAATCATTCATCAATCTGAGTCAGAAGGAGAGTCAACCTATGAGGAAGAAGAAGAGCTACATCCTGCCATGGGAGAGCTCTTGGTAACTCAGAGAACTCTTTCAGTTCAATCTCAATCCGAGGAATCATGCCAACGGGAGAATCTGTTCCATACTCGTTGTCTTGTCAAAGGTAAGGTATGTAGTTTGATTGTAGATGGCGGGAGCTGTACCAATGCAGCTAGCGAGGTGATGGTTCAGAAACTTGGACTGGAAACGCAGCCACACCCACGGCCCTACAACCTCCATTGGCTTGATAATGGCAAAGGTATTGACGTCAATAAACAAGTTAAGGTTACACTAACCATTGGCAGGTACGAAGACGAGATCCTATGTGACGTTATACCAATGACGGC
>CAJHQP010012996.1:0-10408 GCA_905132765.1 Moricandia arvensis | reverse complement strand
TTTCTGGTACATAAATCTGAAATATCAGATATTCATGAAAATACAGTAAGAGAATCAAGAAATGCATCATTCTTCGAAAATATTTTCCTTGCAAGGAAAAAAAAGGTTCAAAACGAACTCGAGAAGAAAGAGACGAGCACAATATTTCAGAAACTGGATCAAATGTCAAAACTTCTGTTAATGATATTTCAGAAAATGAAAAAGATGAACTATAAGAAGCAAAAGAGCTCGAAAGGAAAAATCTTTTGGTGAAGATTTCTTAATGGCATTTTAGTACAAAATGATCCTAAAACTTTGGCAGAAGCCATGTCCTCACCAGACGTTCGTTTTGGAACAAAACCGTCAAAAGTGAATTTGATTCTATCATGCAAAATTATACATGGTAAATAACAGATTTACCACCAGTTTGCAAAGCATTAGGGAATAGATGGATAATGAAACAAAAGTTAAACCCTGATGGACCACCTGGTTTACACAAAACTAGGCTTGTAGTTTAAGGATTCCCCCAGAAAGAAGGTCTTAGACTATTTTGACACATATTCTCCAGTAACAAGAATAACCTCAATAAGGCTGATGATAGCATTTACAGCTTTAAGAGATCCTGAAATCCATCAAATGGATGTAAAAACCGTATTTCTAAATGGTGATTTAGAAGAGGAAATTTACATGAAACAACCTGAGGGTTTTGTTATTCCTGGACAAGAAAACAAAGTATGCCGACTTGTAAGTTACTATATGGGCTTAAACAAGCTCCTAAACAATGGCACGAAAAATTTGACAATGTAATGATGTCAAATGGTTTCAAAATTAACGAATGTGATCAATTCATATACTACAAAACTACCAAAAATACGTACGTTTTGCTATGTTTATATGTAGATGATATGCTAATTATTGGAAGCAATATAGATATTTTCAATCACACAAAAAACATGCTCAAAGGAAAGTTTGAAATGAAAGATATGTGATTAGCAGATGTAATTCCCGGGATTAAAATTACAAGAAATTCAAATGGAATTATCTTAACCCAATCTCATTATGCTCAAACAATATTAGAGAGATTTAAAAATTACTCTAATAGTACGGAAAAAACTTAGTTAGATCCCCAAATGCACTTGACAAAGAATTCAGGTGAAGCAGTTTCACAAAACGAGTATGCACGAGTGATTGAAAGTCTCATTTACTTGACCAATTGTACTAGACCAGATCTAGCACATGCAGTAAACGTACTTAGTCGATATACTAGTAATCCAAGTCATACACACTAGAAAGGTATAACGAGAATAATCAATTACTTGCGCTACACCAAAGATTTTGGGCTTCACTAGGTAAAGAACCAACAGTTTTAGAAGGATACAGTGATGCTAACTGGATATCAGATTCTAAAAACTCAAAATCCACAAGTGGATACGTCTTTACACTAGGAGGGGCAGCAATATCATGGAAATCTACCAAACAAACAGTGTTAGCCAGATCCACCATGGAATCTGAGTTTATAGCCTTAGACAAAGCAGCAGAAGAAGCTGAATGGCTTAAAATTTTTTTGGAAGATATTCCAATGTGGGAGAAACCTGTGCCAGCTATACGAATACATTGCAATAATCAATCAGCTATAGCTCGGGCTCAAAATAATCTCTACAACGGTAAATCTCGTTATATTAGAAGACGACATAAAATCATTAGACAACTTATCTCAAATGGTGTAATCGCAACAAATGGTGTAATCACAATAGATTATATCAAATCGACTGAGAACCTAGCAGATCCATTCACTAAAGGTTTGCCACGAGATATTGTTGCTAAATCATCAAAAGGAATGGGTTTAAACCCTATAACGAATAAAGATGCTTGATTGCAACCCTACCTATCATGACTGGAGATCCCAAGACGTAGGTTCAAAGGGAAAACAAAATCTACCAAAGCAATTTGAGATTATGATCTCTACCCAACTCATAAAATGATAAAAGTGCTAATGTGAGAAGGATAAGCATAGGCTTTTAATGATTTCATAGCTTCTAAAGCAAAGTATTACTCAATACTTTTCATGGTCAATCACCTAATGAGTGTGAAATGAGGTTGTTTCTAGAAGAATGAATGCAAGGCTATATTCTCTAAGTTCACTCATGAAAACCAGGAATAGTTCAGGGCCACAATGAATACAATAGAGAACTAAGTTCTACGAGAAAATGAAGCTGCATTATACATGTTGTGTTGGCTTACATAAAACACCGGTTGGTTCAAGACATCATGTTCACCTTCTGGTAAAGTAAACCCGACAGATATTAACTATGAGTGGTTCAAGGCTTAAAAATGCCACCAACTCAAACCCAGTGAATTTTTCGTAAACACTCTCGATAAGTCTGTCTAGTCTAGCCAGGATTAAAATAAGTATAGTATTTAGAGTCTATCAAGTCTACATTTAGTCTGCATATGTTTAGAGTAATTTCTATTCATGTGGGGGATTGTTGGACCAATAAAAGCCATAAGGCTTTTGTTAAAAATGTGAATATCAATGTCATTGGGCTTCAGATTGCTGTAGGCGCAGAATAATGTGATTTAAATGAAAATGGCAATGGGATAGAGTCCCACATCGGCCAACAAGAGTAAAAATGAGTAGTATATATATGTACACTCACATGTCTAAGCTTAAACAGCTTGGGTGAGAGGAAGGCTCCCCGCGCGCGCGCCGCCGCCGCCGTCCAGCCGACTCGGCTTGGCTTGGCGTGGGCTTGAGTTTGGGTTTGGCTTGGTTAAATGTGGCCCCAAGGCCACTACAAGATGTTCTTTTTTGGCCCAATTAAGCTCAACGTTTTGGCTCATTTTGGACCAAAAAACAACATGTCGTTTGTTTTTAAACGACGTGTAGTTCGTCTTAGAACAACATACATTTTGTTTGTTCGAAATAAATCAGAACGAGTCAACAGAGGAGAGATCTTGCAGAGAGAGTTTCTCAACTCCACTTCCGAGATTTTCGCTAATATGGTTCAACTGTTACGAAAATCAAATCTTTTTCTCCTCTTTAAAAACTCGTCTTCTCCTCTCCCATTTTAACACTTTTTCACATCGGTAACGAAAACCAGCAATCTCCCTGCGTAAGTTTTTAGAGAGTGTTTCGTAGATCATTAGTTCGTAGGGACGTTCACGAAGTGTGAATCGTCTATCATGGTTGTATCCTGGGCTCTAATTCGTACAAGTCCGTCTCACTACAGAGTGAATATTAAGAGTTAAGAAAGAGATTCGTCTCGACTCCATGGTCTATATTCCTAATCGTTTTAGTTTTGGTTTTTATCTCGTCTTTGAATCGTATATTTCCTTAACATCGCTTTATTTATATCGTTTATATCGATTTGATTTTCCGGCTTCTACAAAAATCTCACTGCAGAACCATTAATATTAATAAAAATTTCTATCTATACTTTTATCTCTACACAGTTTTATTATTACTAAGACCGCACCGCATTATCTGCAGTTGTTCAGCATTTTATTCTTATACCTAATATAGTGGTGTAGTGGAATTTTTGTTTGTATCACTGGACTCACATATACTATCACCATAAATAATTATCAGTGTAAGTTCATAATGTATACTAAACTATTGCGTTAATTATTTCAACATATAAGTAGAATCGAGAGTCTCTTTCCAATTTCTTATATTATTCAATCGTTCCAATTTCTTCATTATATATTATTCTTAGGAGTAATGTTTTTGGATAAATAGTTCTACTACCATTTGAAGTTACTAAAGGAGGAGTATTATTTTACTGTTAGCACTTTGCATTGCATGGTTGTATCTAAATTATATTTTCTCTTGAAATATCGTGTAATTAAACACAAAAGCATAACAGATTTGGTGCGCGCATCATCAATCAGTAACCTTTTATCTTATTGCAAAGAATTGACCCCATTATGTATTTACAAGGTGCGTTCTCGAGATCATAACAATTTGTTTTATAGGTTCTTTTTGATATTGGTTTATAGGTTAGATGTTAAGAAAAAATAACCAAAAATAGAGAGTTTTTTAATAAAAAGCCAAACAAAAAATATCATTAATGCAAAAATGTGTAAGTCACATGGGGACCCGTGCATTTGGCCATTTCTAAGATTCTCAACGGTTCCACATCTTTGATGGCATCGAACCCGTGACGTCCGGCCTGAAAGTCCAAACTGAACCGACCACAAGGTTGTAAGGAACGTCACTCTCTTCGGGCCGCGTGCATCGTAATTAAGTAGCCATGAGGCGTCACGACTTGCACGGGAAGTTCGATTACTGTATATGCCAATGAAACATTTGTTACAACTTCCTTTTTCTTAAACACTAATTGATTATCTTGATTCCAAGGATTACACCATGAACTTATATACAAGAACATATCAAAGAAGGCTGACTAAACATATATCGCCGGAGACATTAGCCCACAAGAAAGAGACAAGATAAAAAAGAACATAATTAAGATACAAACATAGCACAAACAACTAGAACATCAAGGGATGATAAAAAAATCAAGAACGAATTAAAAACTATTTTGCATGTAGACTTTAAAGAGAGAACCTTTGGAAGAGACAACCGACGGAGACAAAGCTTGATCAAACCACCGAGACAAGATAGAAACCAAAGCTTCAAGTGTTCTGTTTCTAAGAATGGTCGTTTGTGCTGACTTGGTTCTCTTCTTTCTTTATAAAACCAATCACATATCATGTTATTTCTTCATCATTGAAGTTTTCAACATCATCATGTGTTAATGGTTCACATTAAAGATTCATCGCATAGACCAAAACTTAGCTCTCAATCGTAAACAACACATATGACTATCCCATCATCATCGAACTTTTTTTTCTGTTTAGAAGTAGGAAAAAATAACATTGATCCACATGGTTTGGATTTTGGGTCTAATACCATGAGAATTTATGTAATCGATAATAGTTTCTTGCGTTATTGATTATTGACCTCAACGTCTCTTTATATACAACTTTTAATTCTATAATCCTATATAGAAAAATAGATTACATAATATGAAAATATTATATTCTAATACCCACTCGTTTAGGAGTGTTAATATCCCCTAATACATTAAATCACCAGGTCGATTTACATATAATACTAAATCTTATCATATTATGTGAAAGCTCATGAGGCAAGGCTTTCAAATCTGTTTGTTGTACTGAAGGCGTGAGCTGGAGCAATCGTACATTAAGCACTCCTTTGGCGTGAGTTAAACGTTGATGCCTTGATTGTTGGAGAAGATACAAGGATGAGCTTCACATATTCTTATACGAACTAGGCTTTTTTAATACCTTGGCTCATTATGTTATTACTTCTTCTCAAACTTAATGGTGTTGGAAGAGGGACACTAAGTTTGTTGCGTAAGTGATATAATTATTCTTGTCCCAACGACTTTCACAACATCAATCTTTAGAGATAATGGAATGTGTTTTGCCTCAAGGAACTTCATATCAACCCTCTCTCTGGCTTAATGTTAGTCAAATTTGAAGTGTTTTGTCTGTTTATGAAACCTTCGATTTTCAGTGAGTCAGACAGCTAAAAGATTATAAAAAAGGAGTAGTGGTGTTATCTTATGTTCTAACCTCATTATTAAGAAGATTATGAATCCAAGCAACCTCTGCAGTAGTAGTGACAATGTTGACAATGTGTCATGTCTCTTTGTTGACCATGAGATGATGTTTGAGCCTAGAAACGTACAAAAGCCTCCAGATGCACGTCTTGTGTCCTTAGAACCTGCCTAATCATTGTCACAATAGTAGATTAATGTAGATTATGTGGTTTTATTGATGTGTAAACCCATTTGTGTAGTTCCTTTGACATATCTCAATATCCTTTTGAGAAAAAGAAAGTCTAAAAACTAGGTTCTGTATCTTTTGACATATGTAGTTGACTAAGAACTATAGATCATGTTTAGTGAGAGTCAGATATTGTAGTTTACCGACTAGACTGCTGAAATAAATCGGGTCTGAAAAGATTTCATCATGGCCTTGTACGTTATCCAACTTGATTGGTAACATAGTGGGCATAGTTGCACAATCTCTCATTTAGGCATGAGCATTTTACTCGGATCCAAAAGCCCGAACTAGAATTAACCCGGAAATACAAGTGGGTCCGGGTTCGGGTCTATGCTAAAGTACATGCTGGATCCTCTTTATTTGGACTCGAAAGTCTCGGTTTGGGTCTGAGTCCTACCCGAGATTCGATCAGGTACCCAAAGTACCTGAAACTTATTGCATCTATTATGTATATTTAGGTGCATTGGTATATTTTTGGTATTTTAGATATTTTTAAAATTTTGGGTTCGGGTCTTCAAGGAATAGTTTGGGGTTTCAAGTAGAATTCATATTTTCAAAAATATAATTTGGGCATTCGGGTAAAATTTTGCATATTTTTAGGGTTTCGAATAAGATTTTGGGTAAATTTTTGGGTATTTTTTTATTTTTGGCATTTTCTGGGGCTTTGAATAATTTCAAGTTTTGGGTCTAGTTCGGGTATTTCGGGTCCTAAATATCTGAACCGTCCCGAACCTGAAATTTACCCCAAAATTACGGGTATTATAATTATAGACCCGAATCGACCTGGACCCGATAAGAACTGAGCCGAACCGAAATTTTTTAAGTACCTAGTTCTAGTTGGGTCTAAATGTCTAGGACGTGAAAGACCCAGACCCAGACCCAAGAGGAACCGACGGAAATCCGATCAGAGGACCCAAATGCCCATGCCTGCTCTCATTCCTGCAACTACATGGAGAACATGAGCATACTTCGACTGATTGAGAAGAGACCTTATGCAGTTTAATGAACCTGAATCCCGAGGATATAGTGCACATCACCCAGGTATTTAATACATAATTCTCTATGCAAAACCTCTATCAGTTTGCCAACTCATATGTTGTTTGTTTTCAGTCAAAATCATATCATCAACAAACAATATAAGGTAAATCACATCCCTTCCTTGATGATAAATAGAGAAGGACATGGAAAGCAACATATGACTCATTGACCGTAAACAACACATATTTAGGATTTGGTTTAATGATATCTGACCTTGCTCTTGTAGTCGTAGGATGAACATGTTGTTCGGCTACTGCATTACCAGAATGAACGACATGAATCAACTGCTCATATTAATCATTACTAGTATCATTAGATGATTCAATATCTCATGCTGAAGTTGCAGAAGATTGACCTGGCAACAACAAATATGGTGAAGCAAGAACATGTTGAGCATTTACTAGAATAGTGATATGATGTCTTCATAGAGGAGGAAAATATTCATCAATGTATGAGAAAGATTGAGCTCGTGTTTTTTCCTTAGTCTGTTGAACAATAGATTTTATCCAAGCATTACAAATATGAGAGAATGTATCACCATGACACTTGCTATATATATATATATATATATATATATATATATATATATATATATATATATATATATATCAGCATATGAAAATGAATGTTCACCAAGCAACACATGATGACCTATATACATTTTACCAATAGGCAGACGAAAACATATATAACCCTTATATTTCTCATTGTAGCCAAGAAAAACACAGGTAAGAGTCTTTGGATCCAACTTATTTGCATATATGGTCTGAGATACATGGAGCACTTGCAGCCAATTACCCTGAATGCAATATATACCAAAGCTTGACCATGTAGTTGTTCATAATGGCTTTTGTTATCAACCAAAGATTGAAGATGGCAGTAAATTTCCAAGGAAAGTCGTTGTAAAGAATGCCCAACCGAGAGATTTTGTGGAGCTTTACTGTGATGTAGCATTGTAAGTCCAAGTTTTGTTATATGCTTATGTTTTCTTTCGGATATCTAATTTTGTTGTGGGGTGTGTGGACACAAAAACAAATATTTTATGCCATCCAGATATAAATGATTTAAAATGTCTTGTTTAAAACCTTACCTACACCATTTGACTGAAACTGTTTGATCTTAAGCTGAAATTGATTTTCAACGAGGCTTGAAAACGTTTAAACACATAGTAGATCAAAATTTAACTTAAGTGGATAGAACCATGTGAATCTTGAGTAACTGTAAACAAATATCACATAATACTTAAAACCTTGAGATGAGACAATAGGACTTGGACCGCATAGATCACAATGAATTCTTTTAATGATTTATTTGAAATTTTTTCAGAAGACAAAAAAAAGAAGTTTGCAACTCTTCCTAAGCTTAAAAGCATCACATAAAAACTGAGTTTATTTCTTATTCATAAATATGAAATTATTCTTGGCTAGAAGTTGAGGAATCTCCTTTTGAGGATGACCTTACCTTTACTGCCAAACCCATCACTTGTGGCTTGCTATATTGAAGAATAAAAAGCCTGAAACTGAGTATTCTTCAACATGCAGAGGTTCATGTTCAGAGAACTTGATCATGGTGAAAACATTATGGATAGCGTATGGACTCTCATACTCCTGAACATCTATGTTTAGCATCGAGCAACAAACTAACCATAGTGTCCATATATTTGACAAGTAGATATTGTTTGTTTAGCCACCAATGAATTGTTGATGGAAATTTTTATCTATTGTGGAGTAAGACTTTGCACCACGACCTATGTAGCCTCTTCTGTTGTTGTTACCACCTTTACCAAGAGTTGAGTATTCACGACCAACATGAAAGGTCAAGTGAAAGTCATCTCTGGAGGATGATTGTAGTGTTGCAACTTGAGTTTTGTTCTCCATTCTGTTATTAACATTGAATCTTTTTATCTTTTTAGAACTTTTAGAATTAGAAATACTATTAAACAAAACATGGTTCAACTAATCTTATATCAACCTATAAATAATAACATTTACAATTCAGCACAAAAAAGGAGTTTACACTGATGGATCTTTATGTCTTCCAAAGGGAAACTCAAATCATGATTTCGTTTTTTTTTAAACTCAGTTTGTGTTCAAAAAAAAAAACTCCATATAACGTGCAATAAAATTTTCAGGCCACCAAAATCTTACAAGAAAGTTAATCATAACTCATAAGACGGAAAAAGGGCCTATTTCAACATAAACTTTTCGCGTCGTGCCTATTCCTTCACGAACTTTGTACTAGTGCGTATTCCACACTGAACTAAACAAAAAATTTAAAATACTATATGAACTTTATGCGTCGTGTCTATTCCTTCACGAACTTTATAGTAGTGCGTATTTCACATTTAACTAAACAAAAATTCAAAAAAAAAACTACATAAACTCTCAAAATCGTGTTTATTTATTTATAGATCGTTAAAAATGTTAGTCATCCGTTAATTTACCAAAAAAATATCATTTTAAATAAATTTTGTGAAATTAAAAATTCAAAAATAAATATAAACTCTCAAAATCGTGCTTTTATATATATTGACAGTCAAAAGTAATAGTCATCTTTTAATTTATCAGAAGACTTTATTTTGGATAAATTTTATGAAATTATTCATCGTTTTTTACTTTTTTAATTTTACAAAATCTATCCAAAATGACATTGTTTTGATAAATTAATGTATGACTAACACTTTCAAAGAATACTACATAGTCTCTCAAAATCGTGTTTATTTATATATTGACCATTAAAAGTGTTAGTCATCCGTTAATTTATCAAAGCGTCAGTTTAAATAAATCTGTAAAATTGAAAATTTAAAAATAAAATATAGACTCTCAAAATTGTATTTATATTATATTGACTGTCAAAGGTGTTAGTCATGCTTTGAGAGTCAATATATATAAATACAATTTTGAGAGTCTATAATTTATTTTTAAATTTTAAATTTTACAGATTTATTTAAACTGACGCTTTGATAAATTAACGGATGACTAACACCTTTAACGGTCAATATATAAATAAGCACGATTTTGAGAGACAATGTAGTATTTTTTGAAAGTGTTAGTCATACATTAATTTATCAAAACAATGTCATTTTGGATAGATTTTGTAAAATTAAAAAAGTAAAAACGATGAATAATTTCATAAAATTTATCCAAAATAAAGTCTTAAATTAAAAGAGGACTATTACTTTTGACTGTCAATATATATATAAGCACGATTTTGAGAGTTTATATTTTATTTTTGAATTTTTAATTTCACAAATTTATTTAAAATGATATTTTTTTGGTAAATTAACGAATGACTAACATTTTTAACGATCTATAAATAAATAAACACAATTTTGAGAGTTTATATAGTTTTTTTTTTGAATTTTTGTTTAGTTAAATGTGAAATACGCACTACTATAAAGTTCGTGAAGGAATAGACACGACGCATAAAGTTTATATAATATTTTAAATTTTTGTTTAGTTCAGTGTGGAATACGCACTAGTACAAAGTTCGTGAAGGAATAGGCACGACGCAAAAAGTTCATGTTGAAATAAGCTATTTTTCCCTCATAAGACCAATTCATCGTTAATAAAAT
>CAJHQP010012995.1:0-10408 GCA_905132765.1 Moricandia arvensis | reverse complement strand
CTATGCTGTATAGTTTCTCTGACATTTTCAGCTTATATTTTCTTAAGGCACAATTTCTCGGAGGATTTTAGCTATTGATTTTTCCATGACCAATTATGACCCCAACACCCAGTACGATGGATGTTTTATGATACCTGGAGTTCATCCTACAACCCCATGTTGCCAGATAAAGATACATGCAGTAGAGACAAAGTAATGGAGCTAGTGAATAAAGTTTGCAAGGATCAAGATAAGTTATTTGAAGACTTCTACCACAAGATTAATCCCATCTACTACCCTCTCAAAATCTTTATTTCTTGGATTAGCAAAACAATGGAGGAGCTGCAGCGGAAGTTGGTTTAGATTGAATGGATCATTGACATGATGCAAGAGCACAAAACCAGAGGTGAAGAAGCAATCAAAATCATTGTTGGAACCTGGTTCGTGATGAGCAGAGAAGATGTTATACTTGTTTCAAAACAAGTATTTCTTACCTCCATTCTAAGCCACACCTACAAAAATTCAAGCTAAAGTGAGTATAGCAAAGCGCTTAATGAAGGCAACCGATTGATAAGTATTTACTTTACATGTTTGCTTTTTCGTGTTTATTTGTTTCAGAAAAAAAAGGATCCAAGGAGACGACTACAATAAGCATCGACTGATAGGACTGGCAAGTATCGATCGACAGCACATCACCATAAGCGATCGATCGCCACTTCACTGTGTCAATCGACACCCATACCCAGCGAACATGTATAATGTTCTTCCTTGTTCAATTGTGTACTTCAAAGCTTTTTTATTTCTTAGTACCTTCATACGAAAACTCCAAGTCTGATTCATATAATTCCCAAGTCGGACGTACCTTAGTTTTGTCGGAGATTCGGGTTTGCCTCTTCTCAGTGTTGCTTGCACATTTCCCCTTCCTCTTCTTGTGTTTGTCCATCCTTTACGGATAGTAAAAATATTGATTCTTCCTTGGTTTCTCTATTTTACTGGTTGCGTTTAGGCTGAAGCCTGTCTTGCGGTTTTGGTTCGGTGATCCATATTTTTCAGATCTGGGTTTCGGTCTCTGTATCAATTTTTTTATGAAGACGGATGAGTATCTTGTCAAAATCCTTTTGGTGTTTAGAATTAGCAAAGGGCGATCAGAAGCTGTCAAGGGAAATCAGGAAGACTCGTTGCCCGATAAGGAAGACTCATTGGGCGATGTGGCAAAGAAATAGGACAGTGAGACCGTGGAGAGAAGCTGATTGGCGAAGTTAACATTTCAGCTCTCGCTCCATCTCTTTCCTTCTCCAATTCCTTTTGTATGATATTGTTTGACTTCTCATAGATTGTCGAATTGTTTCACGAAAGCTGTCTCGTAAAATGTTGTGTAGATTAATTTTTCAAAAATTATTACTTAAAATGTTGTCAAGATTAATTTTAGGAAAATTGTTTCCTAAAATTTTGTTGAGCTAAATTTAATGAAAGTTATTTCGTCAAATGTTTTCAAGTTTGACTATACGAGAGCTGTGTTTTGGAAAACTCATGTTTTTGCGTCTGTACCGCAAATTTACTATCTTAGATTTAAATTAGAAAATATAGCTGTGATGCATTTAATTGACACCAATAAACTTAATCAGAATTTTTTTGTCGTTTCCATAGGATTGATCCGAGGGAGTTTTGAGTAGTTTTTCCAAAGCAAACTTAGGTTACAATTGTCGAGAGTGCACTGAATATGTTACTATTGAAGTGATGCTTGAATTCTTGTGAAATTTTATAATTCCGAAAACGTTTTAGCAGTGAGGTATAAGATCTCCCGTTTTTCTTAGTTTACTCTTCGTCAGCATTTTTAGGTTTCGAGTGACATGATAGAGATCAACTTCGTTTCTCTAAAAATTATTTGGAACAAGTACATCAGTGGGGGTTGTTTACCCGATTTTCTGTGCTCCTTTTTCCGTGAGTAATATAGGGTTTCTCTGGAATTTCTTTGAGAGCAAGTTTTATTTTCCGAAAAGTTGTTGGAAAACGTCTTCTGGTCGAAGCTTTACGCTGTGGGAACCAAAATTCGCACTTTTGATTTCCGTTGATTTAGGAAGGCAAGGTAAACCTAGCTTTCCTAGAGGTCCAGGATTTCTGCTAAGCCAAAAACGTCAAGCAACCAAACAATAAGAATAACATATAACAATGAATCGGTAAAGACAGAAAGAGAACAAAGAGGATCTTATTCCAAATCTGTGGTTTCAGCTTTACAACAGCTAAATTCTTAGGGAAAGAGCCGTCAGTGAGTTCCTAGTTCTAACCTTGTAAGACCTGAATAACTTTGTTGAGTCGCTGCTCGATAACAGTAAAACGGAAATATGCATAATTGCCCTAAGTGCTATGTTTGCTCTGAGTAAGAATTTTTGTGTCTCTCTTGTCCCCACCCGCGAAGTCCTAATATACTTCTCCAGAGGCGGTTTGCTCTTTCCCCTTCTGCCCTCGGTCGAATTTATCGCTTCGCCGAAATATTCCTTTTTTCTCTCGATCTTCATGATTATCTTTGGAAACTTAACATTTATCTTCCGATCTTGTCATTTATCTTCTGAACTTAACATTTATCCCTCCCTGCTAAATAAAACATAAATTGTCATAGATATTGGGCTCGATTTTGGATAAAATTGCGAGTGGGCCTTTAGCCAAGTTTTAGACCTTCTCAGGCCGTTCTTCCACTTCAGCGTTTTTGTGATTTTATCGAAAGAGCATTACTGAGGCGATGGCGTCCGAGAGTTAGGATATTTTGTATAGGTCATGTAACTCCAGGTGTTTAGTTAAATGTTTTCGTCTTGCACACTCGATCCGATCTTTACACGAGGGAACAGGTTCTTTCGGTAAAGTTCCAACATAACCCTCAATCAAGACGAAACAGATATACGTTCGACCAAGTTACGAAGGAGGGAGTTACGAGGATGAGATGAAAATAGATTGATTGATCCAAATCGCCGAATGAGCGAGTTGGATTCCTTGTGCTACCTAACTCGCACGTTTTGTGAGTTGGACTGGTCTTACTCGCCGAACGGGCGAGTTGGTCGGCCCATGCTGTCCAACTTGCCGAACGGGCGATATGGTCAGCCCACGCTGCCCAACTCACCCGTTCGGCGAGTTGGACTGCTCTAATCTCCGAACGACCGAGTTGGTCGGCCCATGCTTTCCAACTTACCAAACGGGCGAGTTGGTCGTCCCACGCTCCCCAACTCGTCCGTTCGGCGAGTTGGACTGGTCTAACTAGCCGTACGGGGGAGTTGGTCGGCCCATGTTGTCTAACTCGCCCGTTCGGTGAGTTGGATTAGTCCAACTTGCCGTACAGGCGAGTTGGTTTGCCCACGCTGCCCAACTGCCAAACGGGTGAGTTGGTCGGTTCTTGTGGTTCGATTTGTCCGTTTGACGAGTTGGACGTCTTGCTCGACCAAGTTCTCCTTCCGTGAGTTGGATGATAGAGTCCTCTAGACGTTTCCTCGTGTTGACGCTAAAGGATTAGTTAACCCGAGGTCTTAGGACAAACTCTTCTTGATGGCTCACTATGTATACCATTCCTTCATGGTTAGCCGAGACTTGACTTTGATTTTTCCCTTTCCCCTCTTTATGAGATATTATCTCTTTTTCACAAAAGGCGCATTTCCCGGTAGGTTTCTGACGTTGATTCCTTCATAACCGATTTCACAAAGGGCGTATTTCTCGTTATCGTCTTACACCATCGAGCGGATCTTTACACGTGGCAACAAGTTTTTCGGTAAAGTTTCAACGTCAATCTCGATCAATACAAAACAATGATAAGTTCGACCAAGTTTAGAAGGAGGGAGTTACGAGGATGAGATGAAAATAGATTGATTGATCCAACTCGCCGAACGGGCAAGTTGGATTTCTTGCTACCTAACTCAGCTGTTTGGGAAACAGCCTAGTCAAGGTTCAATAGAGAGAATGATGAAGAGGATATGGTCTAGTTGACCATGGGCGACTAGACTTGTCAGTTTTTCTAGTCGCTCATGGGTGAGTAGACGTTGTGTTCGTCTAGTCACCCACTTTGCCAAAGATCTATTCGCCCATGGGCGTCTAGACTTGGAGGTGATGTGGTTATTTCTTCGATTGTACGTATTGACTCGTTGGCCTTGACGAGACGGGTTGGGCCTTGAGGAGTTCAGATACAACAATTTCTTGCTTTCTTTTTACTCGAAAGAGAAATAAAATTTCTGCGGTAACTTTTAGACATCTGTTCGGTCATGACCATTTTTCACTCCAGCAACGGAAGACTGTTTCGTAAAATTCGTCTTTTCTCACAAAACCTTTGGCAAGAAATTTTTTCAGATCATTTCATCTTTGGATATAAATTATTTTATTCCTTTTCAGGATGAGTAAAAAGATAAGTAATTGAATAAAAGAATAAAAATATAAAAAGATAACAAAACGAATTAAGAAAAGTTTTATCTTTATTTTAAATTGTTATAAGAGCATAGCGATTATTATAAAAGATTGTAAAAGCTTTGTCTGAAAGAGCTGTAAGCGAGTTTTCTAGTTCTAGCAACCTAAAAACTTAAACATATTTGAGTCGAGATCAATAACAAAAGACGAAGAAGATACGAAAAAGGTTTTGTTGATTTTGGACTGGACCTTATGAAAAGCTGCCAACGTACCCTTTTCAAGAATCAAGCCCAACGTAGTTCAGTTAAAGATTTTTAACAAGAGATCGAACTGCCTTTGCGAGTTTGTCTAGTAGTCGAATGCAAGACTTAGAAACTAAGCATATCGAGTATAATGTCTAAGGTTTCTAAGTGCAGAGAGTTCTAAGTCTAAGAATTCATGTCCGTGTCCCTCTCCTTTACTTCTCTTATATAGGTCTTCATGGTCGGCCGTGGTTCCCTTTCTGCCCCGACTTGAGTTTATCCTTCCACGGAAATCTTCCTTATCTTCTTGATTATCCATAATATTTTGGAACTTGACAATTATTTTCTTTTCCATTTATCTTCTGCGGATATCCGGTAGACCGTCATTATAGTTGGCCTCATTCTCGTCTAAAACCATAAGTGGGCTTTTATCGTGTTTTGACCCTTTCGGATCATTTGTGATTTAAGTGATTTTTAAAAATTTTTCGGAGAAATTGTCCCTCGTATGTTTACATGATGCTGGCTCCGCAAAATAATAAAACAATCATATAGTTGAGATAACATTGGTTTTTAAGGTAATCGTTATCGTTTTATAAGATTGATTCGGACTTTTACGAGAAAACAAGTCTTTGCGATTTTTATCGTAAAACTTTAACGGAAACTCCAATCGAGAAGAAAAAAGAAACAACCAAGTCAAGGTTCAAAGGAGAGAATGATGAAAACGATACAGTCTAGTCGACAGTGGGAGACTAGACGTTGCGTGTCTAGTCGCCCATGGACGACTAGACTTGGTAGTGAGTCTAGTCGCGCACGTGCGTCTAGACTAAAAGGTGATGTGGTTGTTTCTTCGATCTTACGTCTTAACTCATTGGCCAGGACGAGACGGGTTGGGCATTGAGGAGTTCAGATACAACGATTTCTTGCTTTCTTTCTACTAAAAAGATAGATAACGTTTTCTCAGTAACTTTTAGACATCGGTTTCGTCGTAACCATTTTTCACTCCAGCAACAGAAGATTGATTAGTAAAATTTGTCATTTCACGCAAAACCTTCCGCAAGAACATTTTTCCGATCATTTATCTTTTGATAGAAATTATTTTATTCGTTTTATGGGATGAAATATACGAAGTTTGTTCTTGCATCCTTACACAAATAGGTTGGGCTTATGCCGTATAGGTTCTCTGGCATTTTCAGCTTATATTTTGTTAAGGCACAATTTCTTGGAGGATTTTAGTTGTTGATTTTGCCATGACCAATTATGAACCCAACACCCATTATGAGGGATGTTTTCAGATTCCTGGAGTTAATCCTACACCCTCATGTTCAACAGATAAAGATACATACAGTAGAGAGTAAACCATGGAGCTAATGAATAAAGTCTTCAAGGATCAAGATAATTTATTTGAAGACTTCTAAAACAAAATTAATCCCATGTACTACCCTTTCAACAACTGTATTTCTTGGATAAGCAAAACAATGTAGGAGCTGCAGCAGAAGTTAGGTTAGATTTAATGGATCACTGACAGGAAGTAAGAGCACATAACCAGAGGTGAAGAGGCAGTCAAAATATTTGTTCATTCCTGGTTCGACATGAGCAGAGAAGATGTTGATACTTGTTTACCAACAAGTATTTCATTACCTTCGTTATAAGCCAACACCTACAAAAATTCAAGATAAAATGACTATAACAAAGCACTTGAGGAAACCCAAGTTTTTATTTTACATTTTTACTGATTTTTTCGAGTTTACTTTATTTCATAAAAAAGGATCCAAGGAGACGACTGCAATAAGCATCGACCGATAGGACCGGCATGTATCGATTGACAACACATCACCAGCAGCAATCAATCGCCACTTCACTATGTCAATTGACACTCATACCCAGCGAGTATGTATACTGTTCTTCATTTTTCAATTTTGTACTTTTGATTTATGTTCCTACCAATGTTTGATTGAATGACACTGATGACAGTTTTGTTCAAGTCTGGGGGAGGTTTACTGATATTGTGCTTTATGGTGAGTTTTATCTATTAAGCATTTCATTGCCTTTTTTCGCAACATTTTTGTTTGTTGAAAGCATTTTTACTGATGCTGAGGAAATTTTTTTCTGAATTATGGGAGTATACGAGTATAATATTTGTACCTACTCCCTTCCTTTTTTCTTACAAAAGAAAATGGCTGAATCGATATTTTGACAGATTGTGTATGTCTTCTATTTCGAGGACTGAGATGGTCGACTATCTGAGTCAATTTAAAGAAGACGTTGGGAATTTGACTTGGTGGTCTTCAGGTTGACGACTCGAAATATGTCGGTTTTGAGAAAACTGCTAGGAAAAAGTCGGTTTTAAGACGACGTTCACGTCTCTTTCTTTCTTAGGAAGCGAGCTGACTATGCGTGGTGATTGTTTCTCAGTTTTGTGAGAGTTTAGATTGATTTTCAAGGTCTGCATGAATAGTTAAGGAAAATTAGATAAAAAATGGCCTAAGACGTAGTTCGCTAGACTATCCACTTAGATTATAAGTTCCCTAAAGATTACGGCAATCTTCAAAGCGGTTTTTATTTCTTAGTACTTTCCTATGAAAACTCCAAGTTTGATTCCAAAAATTCCCAAGACGGACATACATTAGTTTTCTCAGAGATTCGGGTTTGCCTCTTCTCAATCGCACCGTGTGAATATCTCTATCCTTAGATGAACGTCTGACGCATCTTCGCAGTTCTGAATCTCAAACAGCTCTAGAATCACCAAATTACTGCAGAACGTACCTGAACCTGAAAACACTCGAATCCGACTCCAGAAATATATTATAGACTCTAAATATGGCTGATATGATGGCCTAAAAGTGCTAATTATAAAACCCCAGACTTAGTCTTTTGCTTGTCCTCAAGCAAACCCAGGGTAAACCTGTGGAAGAGTTTTGACAACGCGGGGACCCACAATATCTCTATATCATCCTTATCACCTCTAATATGTTGCAACCACATCAAACACATGCTAATCTTAGAGGAACTTTATATACCATATCCTTATATAGAAACCAAAATCATTTTACAAACAACTTAGCGGATACTAGTCATACTTACCCCTCTACTAACCTCATTTCTTGCATAAATAAATGTGTATATTGATCAAAGGACACATGGAATCTTTATCCCTTCAAGTATTTGAGCACACATGTAGTCTTCTCTGATCTATTTCTTCCCTCTTTTCTCTCTTCTCTGAATCATTTTTGATCTCAAGTCCAATGATTAGTGCTGGTGATACATACATTCTCTCATTTTCTTTTTGATTTTTCTTTTCTTTTTCTTTCTTCTCTTTTTGTTGACAAGGTGTAGGCGAATAGTGGGGTCATCGGTAATGTACCTACCCCTCGCTTCAAAAAATGTGTGATCATTCCTTTGAATTAGAATATTGGGGCCATCGGTAATGTACCTACCTCTCTGCATCTGAGGAAATCATCTCCAATTTTATTTTTATAGATGCTGAAGAGAGAGAGAAGGGAATCAGAAGCACACAGACTTTTAAGCCTCCAGACTTGCAGGAGGAATCCGATCCAATGTATGCCAAGCCCCAAAGCAAGCAGTTAAGACAATATTTGGTTGGAGTTCAGCTTTCGTTTCTTCAAACTTTATAAGCAAGTGTGATATAGTGGCAGGATGATCCACTTTGGTATCTCTAGTACTCTCTGCAATCAACAAGTCTAAGAATGGTGCTATAGAGTGGTTAGTGAACAAGTAAAAATATAAATCTGATCATAATCCGCTTCTTGACTCTATAAAAAATTTTAATAAAAAAAATATAAGAAGAAAACTCAAAATAAAAACAATATCAGTAAACCTACCCAAGACTTAAAAAACATTGTCCCCAGTGTTATACAGTCTGAAATTGGTGGAAAATAAATCATGAGTGAAAATTTAATATGGAAAATCGAGTTATACATGCTGTCGGATTTGAGTGTCGATTGGCACAGTTAAGTGTCGATCGATACTCGTGATGCCCTGTCGATCGACACTGGCCAGCCATCGATCGGTGCCAGTGCAAAACTCTGCTTCCTCGTTTCTTTACCTAAAATAAAGCAAAAACGAAAAATCAGTAATAAACAAAAGTAAAAAAAAATATTTAAAACTTACTAAACAGTGGGTTGCCTCCCACTCCGCGCTTGTTTATAGTGTTTAGTTTGACGTTTTGGAACTCTGATTCAGTCCAAATGAGATTGAGAACTTGTTCGAAAACAATTCCCGATATCCAATATCTTCAGCTTCATCACACTTTTTGTGAAAGCCTCCATAGGAGTGCACAAAGCTTTGCAAATGGCTGTGAGAAGCATCTGCTGCGCACTTTGTATTTCCTGACACCATCTGAGAAGTGAGGATTGAATGACAATTTAGAACCACCCATGGTTCTTTTCCTCTTCTTCCAGTTCCTCTTCTTTTTTCTCCTTCTTCTTTCATCTCCTTCTCCCAGACTTGGCTGTTTCTGTCTCTGCGTGAAGAGATACACAAGGGGTGTCGATCAGCACAAAGTGTAGAGTGTCGATCGATGCTTGGTTCGAAGACACTTTCTCATGATCATCTTCAAGACCTGATATTTCTTGAGAAACAACTGCATGCAGAGAATCTACTACTATCCCAATGCAATATACCAGATGATATTTCTGAAGTAGAGGTACATATTCCACCTGACATAATCATGTATCATCTTCATTCCAGCTGAATCATGTAACCTGGTTGTTCTTCGAACCATGGGCATCGATCGATATCATCAGGTGGGTGTCGATTGATGTAGTTGGGTGGCTGTCGATCGATGCGGTCGAGTGGCTGTCGATCAATGGGAGCTTTTGGTGAAGTTTCCTTATCTTTTCCCGAAGTGTGCTGATCGTCATCAAGCTTCGGCTCCGAGTCCTAATCCAAATCTGCAGGTTGTCCTTCATCCAATTGCTTCAACAAATCCTCTAGCTCTAAGAAATCTTCCATAGTGATCAATTTGTCATGATCCAAATTTTCAAGACGTTCTCCATCTTCTAGCTCCAAGAATCCTTCCAACTCTGAGAAATCTTCCATGGTGATCTCTCTGTCTACATCTGGAGAAAGATGACTGCTTGATACATCGGTTCTCTTCAGTGTCGAGTCTGTAATGTCCTGAAGACAACTCGATCTTTCTTGGTTTTCAAATGGTATAGACCGACATTAGGGGATGGTGTCGATTAATGGTGAAGTCTAAGCGTCAATCGATGCTGACATCACAGTGTCGTTTGAAACTTGGGATGAATCACTAATATCAGCTTCATCTGCTCTGCATGGCTCAGATCCATGTTATTCTTCTCCCTTCTGTGTCACCTCATCTGTCTGTTGAAGCCGAGTATCCTGCTTCTTGGCATGGGTGTCCAATTCATCTCTCTTCTTCTGCCAACCTTCAATGAGTCTGTCCCACCTTTCATTATTCTTCCTTTCTTTAGTTGCTTCAGCATCGTCAAGTAATTTGTAGAGGAAAGCTCTTTCAATATCCTCCCAGCAGGTTAGAGATCCTGGCTCAAGTTAACCTAGCCAGCTAGATGCATTGCCATAGAGAGTGTGAGGAAAAATCTTGCAGAGTAAGTATTCTTCAGAGTACCCATGCTTCTTAGTATCCATGATTTTATCCATAAAAACTTTGATGTGTGTTTCTTGGATCCTCGTGAGGAAGGCCTTGAAAAAGGTGTTGACCCAACCAATCATTCCAGAAAGGGTGCACCTCAAAATTCATCATCTCCAGAAACAACAATCTCATGAGAGACTACAGCCTCGTGTGTATGAATCATTTGTCGTCTGGTGTT
>CAJHQP010012994.1:0-10417 GCA_905132765.1 Moricandia arvensis | reverse complement strand
TTGTGGTTGGGAGGTTGACTGAGGGATGATTTGTGGATATGGGGAGGCGAGATTAGGGAGAGGAGAGAGAGGTGTGGTCGTTAGGTACCTAGGACAGAGAGGGTTGAAAGATTTGTATCCAGACAAAGATAGTGAGATCAATCAGCGTGCAATCCTTTTGTTAGCCGAGAGGAAGAGGAGAGATGCGTATAAAACTTGAATGTTCTTACAACATTTATAGTTTTATAATGATTCCATCCAAGACGATGAAGGAAGATGACTTAGCAAGACCGAAGAAGTAACCTGAATGCTATCAATATGCTACCTGGAAAATAAGCCTAGCCCTAATCGTAAAGTCCACGTGAGAGAAGAGAGACGGATTAGCAAAGAAGGAAATGATAGGAGAGACGAGACTGAGATAATGAAGATTGATACATAAGAATAATCAGAATGAGGGAGGCGGGAGGCGATTAGGGATCGACACGGGGACTGTAGAGATCGAGGGGAACCAGAGAGAGAGAGAGATAAGGATGAAGTAAAGTCAGTTTACATTAGGCCGAGGCTTTATTCAATTGCTTTTACAGGGATTAGAGTTGAATCTTGTGTTGGTGAAGCTTCTGGATGAGAGGGGACTGAGAGACGAGAGATAGGGGGTTAATTTGTTAGGAGAGAGAGAGAAGGAGGAATACTCAGATTACTGAGCAAGAGAGAGTACCGGAGAATTTGAGCGGTGGTGTCTCAGCCAAAAAGATAACCTGAGCGTTCAATAGGATGTGTACGTTTTCATGCTTGTACCATAAAGCGTATAGGTTGCCTAATTTACATTTTTTAGTTATAGTTTCTTCTCGTAGATCGTTAGTCCGTCTGTATGAATGAGAGCTAACGCGTTTTTCAAGTTAGAGAACGACGAGAGTAGGAGTGAAACCGAGGTTGAGGCCCGATTTAACCTTTTTGAGAATGCAGCCCTTTGTAGAAAAAGGTCGGGTAGAACGCCTGTCGAGGTTTCCTAGCCAGGTATAGCAAACTTAGAGTTATGGCACGCCATTAGAATAATTGTGTCGCTTCTTCATCCTGGAGAGAGACTCTGTATGACTGATTTACCCTAGCCGCCGCCGGAAGACAGAGAGAGGAGCGGGGAAAGCGAAGGATGACGAACCTATCGAAGTGCATCTTCCTGTCGCGAGAAAGAAAGGTAAAACAGTGGATTGTGATACTGTTGTTTAAGATTTGGGAGAGTCATTGTCGCTCAACTTGCTGAGAGAGGATGGGTATTTTCGGTTGTTGCTAGCTAACTGAGAGGTAGGGCTGACCGTCGTAGATCTCGGGAGAGAGAGAAAGAGAAGGTAGAAAGAAGTAGAGGGGAAGGTGTATGACCGAGTCACTGCTCGCTGACGGAGTGAGTGAAGGAAGTTCGGCTCGACTGTAGGACTTCCGAGAGTGTGACACTGTTAAAAACGACCTGCAGGCTTTTACTGTTGCCCCCTAAGTAGCTCGAAGAGGAGGTATGATTTATTTCTAGCTTTCTTTGATTTGTAGTTAACTTTCTTATCATTTTCTAAGGTAGTGTTGAGTCTGAATGGTAGCCATGGGTTCCAGGACAAATATCATCTTGTTTACATGGACCGGGGAACGATACGTGAATTGGGTAGAGAAGTGTGAGGATATGCAAGCTGGATCGGTATTAGTGATTTTGATGAAGAGGAGGTACGAAGGATAACGGAGAGACGTGAGGGGTGGGATGATGGATTGGCTAAGCAACGGATTAGAGCGAGGAAGAGCAAGCATTTCTGCACGTTAGAATGGATGATACGCAAAACGAGGAGGAGATACGTGCGAAGTGATGGCAGAGGTAGTAGGAGATAGTAATTATTAAAGTAACTACCACTTATTTATTGTCGACCACCTAGCGTAAGGTCCTCCCGTTTTTTCAAAGGTTGGTGTATTATTGCTTTGCAGAAACCGGCTTGCCAGACCATAAGTTCCTTAACTCTGGAGAATTAACGGGCTTTGCATATGGTATCTGATATAGGTTTGACTGGAACTTGGCCTGTTATGTTGGATCCCATTTGATGTTTCTTTGTTAAGAAGTCCACGTATCATAGTGTAGGGTTGTTTAAGGAACATTGACCAGGCTTTAGTTTTTTTGAAATACCAGAAGTCTCTCATGCAATACCTTGCGATATCACGGCTAAGAATAATTACATCATGCCAATGGATCAAACGAGCTCAAGCCTGGTATCTGAAACATTGAGTGCACGTGAATAACAATAGCTTTAGACAAATACTACATCTGTATGAGCATAAGACGTATAGGCAGATGGGTTCTAAACAAGCGCCAGATCTTACACAAAAAACATATTTTCATGTACGTTTTACCAGGAGATATGGGAGCGAAATGTCTGATCGTAAGAGGGCTCACCACCCAGACTTAAAAAGGAATGCTGAAAATTAGTTGAGAGAGGTATAGGATTGGCATACACAATAGAATTGAGATGTTATATTATACCCAAGACGAGTTAAAGAGTATTTATCGAGATAACTATTACTATGCACAAAAAAGCGACACGTGTTTGGGTTATTAAGAGAAGAAGCGATACACATAATCCAAGAAAAAATTAAACAGAGAGGGGAGTTCTTATTTATGAGGACTACAATGCGGAACATCATAATTACCTACACAACACCTCGATGGATGGCGTGAGTTTTGGCGTGAAGCAGTAAGGTGGCACTCTAATAAACTGTAATGAGATTAAGTTGCCATTGGAGCTATGCACCGCAAAAATGAGAGTTACAAAACCGACTTTGACGAGCAGAACCCGAACAAGCCGATCCCTTCACATCAATTCTCCCTGAAGACGCATACGAGTAACTGCATGACCAACTTCTGTTATTATTGCTTCCTTGCCATCGTTGCTTTGTTGTGTCCCAACCCCCTACAACGCAGAGAGGGCTGCACAAAGTCCTCCTGTCGATTCGCATTGGCATCTGTTTAAACCGGGAGGGGGTGGTTAAAACAGAGGGGGAATTAAGAGCACCGTTAATGAGATATTGTCAATAGATATGTGCATACCATGCGTATAAGGAATATATATCGGCTACTATAGTAGCTATGAGGAGAGACTCACATTTTTTCACCCCCTCGAGAGGAATCTTTGCTTCTTTGGGAAGAGAGATGAGAGAGAGATGAGGGAGCCTACCAGGTGGCCTTCTTGGTGGTAGAGTAGGGAGATATAACTATCATGGGCCAACTGCCAAACCATCAGCCAAGTGTTCCGGTCACCTTCGAAAATTTAGATCTGCCATCGAGAGGGAGAGAGAGAGGATTAGCACACTATACCTGCATACGCGGACGCTCAGGAGAGATGGTTAGATCCAGCAAGGAAGAGTATAGATACGCATGGCAACACCACAGCGACCGACACGAGCGATGGTGAATGATGTTGATTGAGACCGATTGTGTGATGGCGCGAGAGAGAACAGAGACGCGGGGCAACAGAGAGAGAGAGATGAGGGAAACATGGAGGCAGAGACGAGATACAATATAGCAAGCATCGTAGAAGAAGAGAATTCGTGAAGCAGCTACAAACTTTGACTTAGGCGAAGGCGTTCACTGAATGAAAGAACGTGAACTCCCGACTCGTTATTAGACGTACCTTCAGATACGTACATCCTCCGCATTATAAGAGTTACCTTGGTAACCGACCCAGCCAGGGCCATTTTCAAAATTCATACAGTAAGAATACGATTTTGCCGGGAAAACCCCCTTTTAAGGGGTGTCATTGGCTCTCTATTCTTCTGTATTGCCGCTTATGACCCGGGAGCGGAGAGGGTAGCAAAGCCACTACCGAGGCTCAAACTAGATAGAGTGCGGGAAGATGATGAAGTTCAAGAATCGAAGAAAGGGGCAGCGATCTGTGAAGTATACAGAGTAATTCTCGGAGTCGGAGCATGAGAGTACGAAGCGTCAACACGCACATTCCAAAATAGATCGATGACCGGAGACTAGAAGGAAGTTGGTCGGGTTCTCGAGGATCTCTGAATGATGAATGAGAGAGAGAGTGTTAACGGTTACCCGGGAAAAATGTGAGGGGTTCGGACGCGGGCACCGAAGAATGCTTCGCAAACCAAATGTCGAGAGAGAGAGAGAGAAGAGGGAGAGGGAGATACTCTGGCGCAACCTGCATCCATGGATTTAATCTCTGAAAAAATGTTGTAGAAGTCTGCATCCTGAATGTCCGCCGCTGCCTTTGCTTACTAGATACCCCAAATGTTTTGGCTCTAAAATTCGACCGTATGTTCCCTTCAAGCTGCACAACACAAATGCAATGACCTGCCTGCCGGGAAACACCTGAAATCGGACATTAACAGCACTGTTAGGACTAAAACAAAATCTGGTTAATGATTCGTATGGTCTATAGTTTACAAGTCTCTATCTTTCATTTTATAGTTCTCAGGGTTCATATATCGTATCTTTTCTTACCTTAGACTGACGAAATACCGCTGAGATAGGTATTATAGGAGGATGAGATATGATGAGGAGAGACCTGAACAAGAGGACAAAGACCACATGCAGAATGCGATGGGAGACCCGACCGTTAACAAATGGTTGTATCAGGTTTGCTGGGAAAAAAAACCAGAGAGAGAACCTCCCAGGGAGAACGAGCGATCATTTGATCACTAGAGAGATCCAGTGAGATGAACAGGGAATTATGCAAAAGGAGACTGTAAAGGGGGGAAATTTGGTAGGTGAGATCCCAGCAGTCCTGAAGAGGGACAGAGGCAGGATCTGAGTTAAAGGACGGAAGCAACCCGCGTATTCCCCTGTCAGAGGATGGCGGTGTACCTAGTCAACCATAGCGGAGAATTACCTTCCGCAAGGTGACTTTCCGATAATTGACGCGGTTGAATAGAGAGGAAGAGTAGCGCCGGACCAAATGCGACGGACAAAGAGACGAGAGATTAGAGGACTGAGAGAGAAGGATGATTTGATGCAAAACGGATTCAAGAGCCAGAGCGAGAAGAGCCGAATCCAGGGGAGAGGTGAGAGGGAGAGGGGGGAGAGGGAGAGGATGAGAGGGACACGAGAGGGGAGGGACAGAGAGGTTGAAGGAGGGACAGAGGGGAGAGAGAGATGGAGAGAAGAGGTGACTGAGAGAGAGAGAGAGAGAGAGAGAGAGAGAGAGATGAGGAGAGAGAGAGAGAGAGAGAGAGGGGAGAGGAGAGGGAGAGGAGAGAGAGGGAGAGGGAGAGAGAGGGAGAGAGAGGGAGAGGGAGAGGGAGGGAGAGGGAGAGAGAGGTGAGAGGGAGAGAGAGGCAGAGATGAGAGAGTAAAGGTACTGATTAATTAGCAGTGGTACGGGCAATAATAGGTGAGGCAACAAAGTTAATGGGTCGCGCCTCTTGGGAATCAAGATAGTCTCGTAACTCTCTCATGTGCCAGGGCTGAGTGGCAAATATGTGAATTATAGGGTTGACCTGGGTGCGGGTGGTATTTTCTCCATAACTTGCATAGGGTCGTAAATAGTCTTAAACCATTTGTCAAATAAAAACTTCCGATGACCCAAAGCCCAAAATATTAACTTCCTTGCGACCAATATGACAAATTTTTCATGATTGTATTGCTCTAATTCTAGATTCTCTAGACTAAACCACGTAAACTAAATTCCTAAAGCTAAATTTGGATGCTGAGCCTGTGGATTCTAAGAAATCGTGATAAACATTTCCCCTTTCTCTTGTCTCGGCCTCTTCTTATATATTTCTCTGTAGGTCATTCGACTTCCCATTTTCCGTAGATTCAAACTTCTTTCTTGGATTCTTCCTTATCTCCAAGATTTGGTTTTCTCATCTTCGGAAGTTTTCATTTTCTCATTTTTGTTCCATATTTGAGACCATCATTTATTTGGGCTTCTTTACGTCTTGTCCATTTTGGGTCATTCTAAGATTTAGGTCGTTGTGTGTCTTTTTGCGTTTAGGCCATTTTCTGATTTTCTCGTTAAGCTTGTTATTTCATCTTGAGTTGCGAATTTTTGTGCCATTGGTTTACAAAATTGTGAAAATGATTTCCTTGTGTCTAAAACTTATTTGGTGTTAACATTTAGCCATATTGACGATAGTAGTGAATTTTTGAATACGATCCAGAAAATTTTCAATGGCAACTTGTTACATCAAAATGGAGGAACAGTCAAGCACATAAGTCAAGGAGATTGGGAGAGCACATGAGGTCAAGGACCTGAACAAGCACGTTGGTCAAGTACAAATGGGCAAGGACGTTTTGGCTCAGTACGTTGGTCAAGCATAAATGGACGAGAGGGTTTTTGGCCGAAGAGAAGAATATTTTGGCGAGGAAGAGAACATTTTTCTAAGAAAGAGAACATTTGGCAAGGAAGAGAACATGTGGGTAAGGAGGAGCAAAACTGGGCGAGGAGGAGCACAATTGGGGAGGAGGAGAAGAAATGGGTAAGGAGGAGAACATATGGGCAAGGAGGAGCACAAATTGGCGAGGAGCAGAATAAGCGGGCGAGGAGCAGAAAAGTGGGTAAAGAGCAGCAGAAGTGGGAGGGAGGGGAAGGGGAGAGAAACGGGCTACGAGGCTCCTTTGTTAATATACTCGTCTTCTTTCGTCTTCCATTAGTGTTTTCGTGCAATCTTGTCTAGGTCTCCGAATATTATTTCGTAAAATGTTGAGTTTCATTTTATTTATGAAATTTATTTCATAAAAACTGTTTAGATTATTTTAAGAAAATTGTTTCGTAAAAATTTTTCAAAGTTAATTTTACAAAAGATGTTTTGTTAAAACCGTTTAGTTTCGTAAAACTTAATCGAAGTTAGTTTTGTACAAATTTATTTTGTGAAAAAATGTTTATCTTGTTTTATGAAAGATATTCCACAAAACTTAGTTGAAATTAGTTTTGCAGATGTTTATTTCGTAAGACTGATTAGTTTTGTTTTACAAACGACGTGCAAAACATTATCAACAAATAATGACGCTTTTGTTGAGCTTTTTTGACTGAATTGATGTTTTCCGACTAACTCTTGTTCGCACAGAAATTGTTATGTTACATTTAGGAAGGGTTTTATGAAACTTATTCCGATGTATCATCATTTAAACCAAGTTCAGTTCATGTGGAATTATTGTCCAGACATTTTTGGCTTGATTATATAGACAATGCCTTTTTTGTATAAGTGATTTGAACTGATTTGACCCCAACAGTGTTGGAATTGATAAACTCAATGCAACAAAACTATAGAGTAACATCGTTACAGTAACATCTAATGAAAATCAATTGTTAAAGTTCAGACAGTAATGTTAATAATCAAACAAAAAAAACAAACTGTTAAAACTCAAGCATAAAACATCCAACTTGAAACATAACCAAAATTTTTAAATTTTAACACAAACTTCAATATTCTTCAGTTAATACTTGGACTCTCAAAATCTGAAAAATCAAAGACTACATAGTTTTTACAAAATAAATTGGATTATATAAAAAATCATGTGGAAAAATCATGGTTTGTTATTTATTCTCATCTTGTGAAATTTATAACTGGATTCGGTGATTTATATGTGTGATTGGTTGAACCTGTAACTTTTAGTTTTTTTTTCTGTATAGTTCAACTGTATAATTTTTGTTGTGGCTCAGAGTTTTTGTCTTCGATTTTAAATGAAAATCTGATTAGTAAACATTAACTATATGTCATAAACTGACAGACCTGTTGAAAATTTCTAGAGAATCGATTATATGCTGTGGAAAAAGTATTATCTACAGCCAAAATAAATAAGGAAATTCAGATGTAGTGTTAAAAAAATAAAGCAAAGATTGATTGGCATAATTTTGTGGCTGTAGAATATTTTTTAACTGTCTACGTAACCTAGAGCAACTACCAATCATCCTCATTGTTAAATATTTAAAATTAATAATCCACGCGATGCACGAGAGTATAAATCTAGTATTACTAATTCTGAAAATATATGTTTTTTGTCTAGTGCCCCCTCTATAAGTAAACCCACCGAATAGCTTTCTCCACTGACTTCATAAAGAAAGAAAAAAAGATCAGACACAAAAATGTCAGAAGAAGTGGTAGTGTTGAACTTCTGGCCAAGCATGTTCGGGGCAAGAGTGATCATGGCGTTAGAGGAAAAAGAGGTCAAATTCGAGTACAAAGAAGAAGATGTCTTTGGTGACAAGACCGATTTATTGCTCCAATCTAACCCGGTTCACAAGAAAATTCCTGTTCTCATCCACAACGGTAAACCTGTATGCGAGTCCAATATCATACTCGAATATATAGACGAGGTTTGGAAAAACGATAAGAGTCCCCGTCTACTACCTTCTGATCCTTATGAGAAGGCAAAGTGTAGATTTTGGGCTGACTTAATCGATAAAAAGGTAATAGTATACTATTTTAATCATTTGAGTGTACCAATAACGTTATTGTATTTATCATTTGGATTCAAATCTGTAGGAACTTGGTGAAACGAATTTGAAAAATGCGAGTTCAAAAATTTAACTCACCTCAATATAGACTGTATAATAGCATTTAATATGAAAATTATGAAATTAATTAACATATAAGAACTAATGGATTTTGAGTTACAAATAATAATATAATAATAATAATAATAAAATTCAAAAACTATATTTTGTATTAGTAGGCCATTTAACCCAAAAAGGTAAGAATTTTAAAATCTATGTTTTAGATATCTATTGCCATTGGGAAAAAAAATAACTAACAGAATAATAATATAAAATATTTCATTACTTTTGTTGAAGAGTGGTACTTTAGTGTACACGATAATGGTATGGTATGGGACCACATAGTTGTATTTATTTTCTAGATAATTTTTTTTTAAATTTATGCGTCATTAATATAGAAGAAAATAGATTTTCGACGCAGGAAGAAGAACTTGGACGAAGAAAGGCAAAGAACAAGAAGAAGCGAAACGAGAGTTTATAGACACATTGAAAGTATTAGAAACAGAGCTTGGGGGAAAAGTCTACTTTGGAGGAAACGAAACTGTTTCAGTGGTCGACTTGGTCCTCATCTCTTATTACCCTTGGTTCCACACGTGGGAGACAATAGGTGGTTTTAGCCTCGAGGACCATATACCGAAGCTAATGGATTGGGTCCGTCGATGTTTAGCCCGACCAGCTATTTCTAAATCTCTACCTGACCGGCTTAAGATCCTTGGTCGAGTCTCTCAGATCATAAAGGTCCATGAGTTCTTCTATGGTTATTGATATTCCAATGTGCCTCGCTTTTAAATAAAATAATCATGTGAGTCGTAACTCATGAGTGTGGTGGACCGACTTTCATTTGTTGTGGTGGTATGAAAAAGTAATATGTTATGTTTCATATTTTAAGTGAAATAAGTTTATTGTCCTTGAGACTAGTACTTCACTCACAAAACTCTTTATGCTAAGAATTTAAGTATAATTCTATGAAATGAAAGTTGAAGTTTTACAAAATGTGATAACAAAATAGAATTTTAGTAGAAAAACAAAAGAAGATAAAACAATAAAAGTAAAGACCATGGGCACTTCAACCGTTCTACTTGGGAGCGAACACAATTAAAAAATATAGATACAAACTTGAAAGACTAGGGTAAGCAATCTTGGCGAAACAGACAACAAAGGAGAAGCTCAAAATCACGTACACGAAAAAACAAAGCAAAAAAGTATAGAGGTTTTATATTTGTTAATCACATCTTGTAAAACCTCAATTTTCATTTTTGAAATGATATTTACAATTTAGCAAAAAAAAAAAACAAAGCAAACAAGAAGTGATTTTCTCCAATTGCCCGAACATATGACAGCTGCCCATAAGACTTTTATATCTGAAGTCCCGGAAAAGAGTTATCATGTTATTCAATTATATTACGATGTTGATTAGTAGTCTATTTTTTTAACCAGCCTATTTTATCTTCATAGATATTGAATCTCATGTTTTGTTAGCAGAGTCTTAGTCGGGTCTTTTAAGATGATGACAAAATAACGATGCTAATTTGTGGATGTATATTTCGTTTTATTTTTGAACATTAAATGGCTGTTCTACTATCTAAATTATAGGTAGATTGGATAATCAAGAACCAATAAAATACATATTCCTATGAAATGTTCTTTCAATTTTATCTAATGAATATGTGATGAAGTTTTTAGATTGAGGATAGATATCAATTGTGAATCCTTGAAACCTTTTCTTTAAAATTAATAACTTCTTAGCTCTGTTGAAAACTTTTGCCAAGATCGTGGGTCTTAAGTCATTGATATCCGGTTCTTACAGTATGTTCCAAATCTCTGACATGATGAGAATTTCAAAATTGCTTCAAGCTTCACATGTAAAGATGACACTTTCTTTATTTGTTTTTTTCTGTGCTCCAAAACTGAATTTTCCACATTGAATTATTCCAAACTCATCCACAACAAGTGTGATTCTTGAG
>CAJHQP010012993.1:0-10417 GCA_905132765.1 Moricandia arvensis | reverse complement strand
CTACTGGCTTCAGGAAAGACTCGGAATAATCAGCATCGAGAGTCATGCCACACTCGTAGCTTAGAACTAAAATCCTGATGAGATGTTCTAAGCTGGTTGGAGAGATCTGGCTTATCAACAATCCAAATCGATCCAGGACTTGACCGATTACCTCCGGAATGGGAAACCACAAACGGAAACACAGCAGGAAAACATTATAACAAGTGAAGTAACCATCCGGAGGAGCATCTGCACGCTTCCCGGCCCTTGGAAGCCAAAATTCTACCGAGCCTGGGACATGGCAGAAACTGCGGATGACCTTGAGGTATGAAGGACAACTGTGGCTTGGAAAGCCAGGGATTCTTTTGTTACGAACTGGGGGAGCATTCCACGACTCCGGTAGAGGAGCCTTTAAACCTCATGTAGCCAACCAATACGCTTCGGCTTCCGCATGATCAACGGAGTGTGCCACAAACTCGACTTTCACGGCAATTCCGCCATCCTGGATACGAATGCTATCGGGGTCGAAATAGGAAGGCAAATCCTTGGCTGAAGCTTTCTGACTTGAAAACATGATCAAGAAAGATAAAATAAAGAAATGAAAAGAGAGATTTTTCTACCTTGAGAAATGTTGCAAGTAAAGAATTTGAAAACTTAATGCACATACTTATAGGCAAGAAAACTCATTGTTAACCTTCGGACGTTTGGCCATTAATGCCGCCTGACTCATACAACCCGTCTAACCGCTCCCAAGAACGTCATGATTCTAACGAGCTGGGGAGGCTAACTGTTAGGGGCAAAATCAGTCACGACAAAACCAATGTCCGAAAATTCCCGAAAAACATTTGTCTTCTAAAAAGAAAAGAAAAAAAGCACAGGAAACCACAGCTAGAACTATGTACAAATTCAAAAAATGATTGGACGGCAAGTTATAGGAAAGGACGAACGAGCAACGGAACGACCAAAGCAATCATGTCCAACCTGCCCGACGACAAATGGAACGGACAAAGCCCAACTTGCCATCAGGAAAATTGGACCAGCTCGTAGAACTCACCTGATGGCGAGTTGGATTGCCTCAATCCAACTCGTCAACAGGCAATTTAAACCAGCTCGTCCAACTCGCCTGGTGGCGAGTTGGATTGTCCCATCCAACTAGCCATTAGGCAAGTTAGGCCAGCTCATCCCACTCCCCTGTTGGCGAGTTGGGTCGACCACTTGCAGCTGACCATCATGCAAGTTGGATCGACACCATATGACTTGGTTCCATCAATACCTCGATCACACTGTCTGTTGTCTCATCTCGATTCGCGTTACCGTTGGAACTTTACGATAAAAACCGTAAAGACTTGTTTTCTTGTATGAATACAAATTGTTCGTATAAAACGGTGACAGTTGACTTAACACCAAAGTTTCCTCAACTATAGGAGTAATTTGAACCATTTATAAAACCGATGTCATATCAAAGGTTTTCTCTCAGAGAAACTGTAAAAACATTGAAGTCGAAAATGGCCTGACAAAGTCTAAATGCGGCTAAAGGCCTACTTCTGATTTTATACAGGATTGAGCCCTAGAATACAATGACGGTTTATCAATTGTTCACAGGAGAAGATAAATGTCAAGTCCGAGAGATAAATGTCAAGTTTCTAGGGATAATCATGAAGATTGAAGAAAAATAGAATATTTCCACAAAGTGATAAACACGGCTCGAGGGCAGAAAAGGAAAGAAGAAACAACCTTAAGAGGAGTTTATAAGGAACACTAAGGTTAGAGACAAGGGGACGCGAAATTCTCAGAAAAATTAGCACTTAGAGTGATTAGGCAATTTTCTGTTTTTTTTTTGTTATCGAGCTGCGACTCAATTAGGTTTTCAAGTCTTAGGTTGTTCGAACTAGGGAATTCGCCGACAACTCTTGTGGCCAAGGCTTTTAGCTGTTGCAAACGCTCATACGCAGATTCAGAATAAGATTTTTTTTTGCTCTCCTTTGTTCTTTATCGATTATTTACTTCGTCTATTTTCATCATCTGACTGCTTGACGTTTGCCTTACCAGAAATCCTGGACTTCTGGAAAAAGTTAAGGTTTCTTAACTTTCGTTATTTTGCGGAAATCGACAGTGAGAATTTAGGTCCTATGGCAGGTATCCACATACTCTCTACTTGTCTCTAACCATTCACTAATGAAGCATCTCACAACTTTTTCTTCTCTGGTTCTCTGGTTGTCCATCCATCCATGAGCAATCGCCATTATACTCATCATTTGTTCAAGTGCTTGAATACATCCCATCAACATATTAAGCCTGGAATCTGTGGGCTCTGAAATATCCTCAAAACTCTGGTAGATACTATCCCTCATCAAGTCTTGATAAACTCCATCAGGCTTGTATTCTAATAACTTCTATGTTACCGGCCTCTGCCTAGATGCTGCAGGATGACTGTCGTTTGATGGCCTAGTCTTGCCGTCGGTTGATGCTGAACTGACTGCCCTAATTGATTGTTGTTGTCTGAAGCGATTCCCTGATCCATTAGGTATAGCGAGTATGTATGGCAATATATTCCTTACATACATTGATAATCCTTCCATCCATTGCTTGTGCATATCCATCTAGGTCCCTCATAATTTCAAGCTCATCTGGTCCGAGATAACCATAATCGTCATCGCATCCTACTGGATTGTCATCGATCGATGGTATTGAGTCACCGTCGATCGATGTTTCATTCCAGGTTCCATAGAATCCTCAGAAATCTCCAGCCTCCTCTAGTGCAAAAGCATGATACTCGACTTCTTCTTCCTCAAAGTAGAAAGCGTCGTATTATGGGTTGTTGTTCTCTGGTGCCATCTCACGGTATTTCCGTCCAACGTAGACTATGTCATCTTGACTATCTTTGTCATTCTGATGTTTGTGGTTTAGTATCGATCGATGCTAAAGGGTGGATTTTGTGAAGGCTCTGGATGTAGCTGTCGTCGCCGACACTAAGGGCTGAGTATCAATCGATGCTGTGTCCGCAGGTTCCTAATCTTGATCGTAATTGCAGAAGCATGTAGAAATCAAGCCCAGATCATCACCTATTCTATCAGAGTAGCCTTGTTCTTGCCTTTAACAGGTTCATAAAAGGTGTTTGGATCAATCAAGGACATATACAACATGTTTGTTTTCATGTAGACGATAGATCCCACTGTGGCCATGAATTCGCTTCCAAGGAGTAAGGAAGAGTTCCAATCAATCCTTATATCCATCACATGGAAGTCTACAGGGACTCAGGCGTTGCAAATATGCACTAGGATGTCTCTGATTATCCATCCTGAATTCACTTTGGAGCAATCCATAAAGGTGAATGAATCACAAGAAGGCTCCACTTTCACGCTCAGCTTCTCTACCATAAATCAAGGCATGATGCTGACTGCTGATCCAATATTGCAGAGGGCCTTGGGATACTCGTGACCTTTGACAAAACATGGAATCACAAATTTCCAAATGTCACTTTTCTTCTTGAGAGTGGTCCTCTGCTTTAGCTTCTCTCTGAGGTCATTGAAGATGCGCTCTATGTCCTTTTATGTTTCGTTGGATTCCCTGAAAAACATCTACAATCTATGAGTATAGTACGCTTCATCAAAATGAGTATCTAAAGAAATTTTAAAGACTCTTTTGGCAAAGCCATCCATCTCTTTGCCAGTTGCTTCTCTACGAAGATGTTTAGGAATATTCTTCTTCCTTTTGGAGAGCCTTTTTGCTTCCTTATCAACTGTCATTGGCTCAGGTGTATCAGCGTTCCGTTCTTGAATCTCCATAATCGGAGGTATGACAAATGAGCTTGCATTCAGACTTGGTAGATGTACAGGTTTTGCTGTTGGAAACTTTCAATCGATGTTGGCTTCTCTATGTCGATCAATGTTGAAGACTAACACGAAGTTACAGACTCTGAAGGTTCAGTAGATCGATGCTCAGGTTCGTGTGTTGATCGACACCAGTGCGAACTGCCAAAAGACATAGCATTTTCTACTAGGAAATCTCATTCTTGGAGCTATTCTCTCTTCACCTCTTGCCAAAAATCATCACCTATCAATGAACTGACGTGGTGCTTCTGACTAGCTTCTCCTTTCTCCTTAATCAGGCTCTCATGTCTCTGAATGGCCTCACTTTCCTGAACCACTTGATTCTCCAATTTCTTGACATGAGTGTTGAGAGTCTCAAACTTTGTATTGAGGTTGATGTACAAAGTATCTATCTTTTCATTGAAGTTCACAGTCATCTGATGCTGCTGCTCCAATATTCTATCAACCATAGCTTCTAACTTGGTCTCATGAGTCTCCGGAGGTGGGTTCTGATAAGAAGATCCAAAGGTCCTTTTGTTGTTGCTAGGCTTTTGCTGCTGTGAATTATGGTTGTAATTACTCCTCTTCTCACCTGATGTCACTCAAAATTACCCTAAGGAGTACCTTTTACTATTTCAAATAAGAGGTTCAATTGTAGTACTTAGGGATCGAATCCACAGGGAGCGTGGGCGAACAATAGACTATAGACTTTTCAGTTAAGCTAGGCTAACAGTTTAATTAGCAAGTAGATTAATGAATTTGTATGTTGTAAACAGTAAAGCAGAATAGCTAGACTTGGGTTTCATGCAAGTGGAATATAGAGGATATAAGCTAAGGGTATGAATCCTAGAACTCGACATCTAATGTGAAAGACGACCAGCTCTCGCTGCGAGTCCAATCTATTAACTAAGTCCTTGTTCTATCTCTCGTATGTGAACAAGAAATGACCGTCGATTGATGTTATTGAACTAGCATTGATCGATGGTCGCTTAAGTCAAGCATGAAGACCAAATTCGATAAGTTCACTAAATTAGCTAGCTCAACTTTAGTTTGTTTCTAGGAACCTATCTCAACATGAGTAATTCTTGTAGTGAACCTACTCCCGCAGTTGTAAATATCCTAAGCTCAAGGTTCTAGTTAGATACTCTAGAACACATGAAACAAGGACAATTCTATTGATAAATCTAATAATCACTGCATGTTCTGGTAAACAGATGTAGTTCTACTCAAACAAATTAGCTCTCTCTAGAATTTCTCTTATGTCTTCAGCTTGCACAATTACTACCCTTCTGTTTGTAGCTCGTGCATTACCATTCCCATCTCTATAGGTGCCATACTCCTCTTTCTTTTCCCAGCAGAAAATTCGGTTGCCTTCAGTATCAAAGGCTCTCGTACCTTGCTCGTAACGCCAATCGACCGATGTCCTGATGTTGCTATTGATCGATGGTGGCTTGAATGTGTATGGATCAATACGGATCGGCTCGTGTCTCTGCTCCTCAATATCGATTGATGCTGAATGGTGTGCGTCGATCGATGGTTGCTGCTTCTGTCCAAATATATTTTCTGATCCATTAGCCATAATAAGTGAATCTGCTACATCCTCCTGGGATAAATGTAGGAGTCTTCCACAAAGAGTCCGTGCATCTCCCTCTGGGTCTCTGAAAATTCCAAACTTATCTGGTTTAAGATTACCAATATATGTCTCTTTTACTCTATAATCTTCATCGTATCCTTCGCATACTGGGCACATGTCGATCTATGGTGTATGGTGACTGTCGATCGATGCTTGATAACCAGACTATTGCGCGAAAAGGTTTCCAGCTCCATTGGCCATGGGAAGAATGTCTGCAATATCTTCCCTCGTGACATTAACTAGTCTGCCATCCAAAGCTCTTACGTGACCGTCTGGGTCTCTCATAATACCGAATTTGTCTGGTTGTAGATAACCATATTCCTTCTCGCATTCTGCAGCTGAATATACTTCGGTTGCTGCTTCGTGGTCATTATCGATCGATCGCATAGGGTTGCCGTCGATCGATGTCGAATTCCCGAGTCAATGGGAAATATGAAAAACACCATCCTCTTCCATAGCAATACCACGCTACTCTATCATCTCTTCTTCTATGTATTCTTCGTTGTACTCGGGTGGGATGTGTTGTAATCACCATCTGTGTGGTAAGCGTTGATCAGTTCTGGAGTGTGAGTGTCGATTGATAACAATGGGTGGGTGTGGACCGATTGCTGAACTGCAAGCGTCTCGATCGATTGTCTATGTTGGGTGACGATCAATGCTCCATCTTCTGACTCTTCATCTAAGTAATCATCGCAGAAGAATGTGGCCACAAGTTCTGCATTATCACACAATTTCATGAGGGCATGTTTATTCTTATAAATTTCATAATAGACATTACGATCAATCAGGGAAAGACACAACCTGTTCGTCCTTATATCGCAGATAGCTCCCACGGTAGCCATGAAGGCTCTTCCAGGTAACAAAGAAGAATTCCAATTGATCTAGATATCCATCACATGGAAGTCTATCGGGACTAAGACAACATGAATTTGCAGTGGGACATCTCTACAACTACCTCCTGAATCCACTCTGGAACAATCCACAAAGATGAAAGAATCGCTAGAAGGCTCCACTTTCAGGTTCAACTTTTTTTGCTATAGCTCTGGGTATGATTCTCACCGATGATCTAGTATCACAGAGGGCGTTGGGAAACTCGTGGCTTTTGATCAGACATAGCACCACAAATTTTACAAGATCACTTTTTTTCTCTAGAAACAATCCTTTGTTCCTTCCTGGGATAATCCTTGGCACTTTTGTCAACCATCATGGGCTCTGATGCACCCATTTTCTGCTCTAGAGTTGTCATATTCGCTATTTTTGGAAAGGGAATTCGTTTTGCTGCTGGGAACCGTCGATCGATTCTACGATCGATGCGTTGAACGCTGTTTGAAGATTTTCCCGATTCTACTAACTCCACAGGCTTTATTGATCGATTCTCAGTAACCAATGTTGATCAATGTCTGCGTGAATGGCATCTTTCCTCTCGTGGCCTTTCTTCTTCATTTCTACCCAAAATCATCATCAATAAGTGCATTGAGCTGGTTCCCCTGTCAAGCTTCTATTTTCTCCTTGATCTTTTGATATGCTGCATTACGAAGATGACCGTCTAGGTCATGCAGGTCTCCATTATTGTCCCGAATTAATACTAATGTCGCAACCATCTGAATTTGTCTTCTTCTATCGATCGATGCAGGTACTATGCTTTTGAAAAGCGGAGACTCACATAATGTCTAAGTATAACTGTCACCTTACTCTGTTGCAACCACATCCTATCAAGTCAATCACAGAGAAACTTTATATACCCTATCCTAGTATAGCAACCAAATATAGCCTACCAACAACTTATCAAATACTAGTTTGACTCACTGCTCTACTGATCTCATTTCTTTGCATAAAATAAAAGTGTAGGCTTTACCTTGGGAGTATTGATCAAATGACACGTGGACTCTTGCCTCTGAAAGTATCTAAACAACAAGGCACAAAGTCTTCTCTGATTCCTTTCTTCCCCCTTTTCTCTTTGAATATTTTTAGATCTCAAACTTAATGGACTAATGCTAATACAGTCCATCTTGCCATCTTGTTTTTGATTTTCTTCTTCTTTTTCTTTTCTTAATTTTATTTTATTTTTTGCTTTTTGGGCAAAGTTGTAGGCGAACAGTGGGGTCATCGGTAATGTACCTACCCTCGCTTCCAACAATGTGTGATCGTTCCTCCGAATTAGAATAATGGGGTCATCGGTAATGTACCTACCCCTCTGCGTCTTGGGAAGTCATCTCAATTCCTGTAAAATAGAATAATGGGGTCTTTGATAATGTACATACCCCTCTGCATCCTGGGAAGTCATCTCAAAATTCTCGTATAGTGGAGGCAGCTTAAGGTGTTTAGTTAACCGTTGCCATTTTATACGATAAATCAAAACTTCATACGAGAAAACGAGTTCTTGCGGTTTCAAACTCGTAAAGTTCCAAGAGTAACTCTGGTCAAGACGAAACGAGGAATGGGTCCGTCAAGGTTTAACGGAAGGGATAAGGTCCGTTCCATGTCGCCGTACGGTGAGTTGGGAGGGGTTGATCCAACTCGCCCCACGGGCAAATTGGACGGGTACTACTCGCCGAACGGGCGAGTTGGATGGTGTCCTCGATCCAACTTGCCCGCTCGGCGATTTGGTCCGTGTGATCCATCCAACTTGCCGAATGGGCGAGTTGGAAGATTCGTCTGGTCCAACTCGCCCGTTCAGCGAATTGGACTGCTCGTTTGACTCAGTGATCCATTTCTCTTGAGTCTTTAGCTCGGGAAATTTTGTCGGGATGGTGTTGAGATAGCTTTTGTGTGGAAACACAATTTTTAGACGTTGATCTCAAGATAACCGTTTTTGGCCCCAACAGTTTGCCCCCAGCTCGCAAGTTTCGAGCATGATTTTTGCGGGCGAGTGATGGTGTTAATCGGAATCTGCGGTTAAAATTGTTGTTTATCGAGAGTTTTTTCGATTATTTTAATGCGGAAAAACTTTTAACTTTTGTTTCTTCTATAAATATAGGGCTGTCACATTTTTCCTTCTCTCCACATTCTCTCAATTTCCCAAGTTCTCTTTGCATTTTCTCTTAAAAATTTCTCTCCACCAAGATGTCTTCTTCCAGCAACTTTTAGAAGAGTGGTGATGTCGAGATGAGCAATGCTGCCGGCGCGAGTTTATCGGATCTCCCTACCGCCAGAACTGTTCCAGCTCATATGGCGGAATTTCTTTCCTTTCAGACTGAGTTGGCTCATCGCGAAGCTGAGGAGATGTCTAACCCCACACATGGTGTGCCTTCGAGACCTGCGGCTCCAACCGATGCCTTGACTCTCGAGGATACCCTTGTACACAATGCCGTTCTTTCCGGAGGAGCGGTCACCACGGATGCGTCGGCACCTGATGTCGAAGTTTCAGCCATCGGGTTCTTCTACGACCCCACGTCATCGATGTCGAACCGGTTCACGAGTTGATGCCTCTCCCCTAGCCAAGAGAGTGACCGTCTTTGGGTTACCTGCACCAAGTACGATTCCGGCTCCTACGCCAAAGGGACGCAAAAAGTCTTGTGCTATTCCCGGCGCGTCTAAGAAGAGAAGGTGCACCAAGGATTCTGAGGCTGATCCTTTTCCTGCGACGGTGTCAAGGCATTGTGCCAAGGTTGGTTTCGAGAAAAACCATCTTCCACTCTTTTTTTTTCAATTGCGTGTATATCGATCGTTTCTTGACTGCCACTTTTCCTTCATTTCACAGTTTGTCTTATTGATTGATGGGATGATTAGAGAATGCGGATAAGAGGCAGGGCGTCTTGAAAAGGATTTGGCAGAGTCGCGAGAAAGGTTGTCGCAGTTTGAAAGGAATTTGAAGGTTATCGAGGATGCTCATTCCCTCGAGGTAACTCAATTCGAGTGTTGGAGCTGTGAACAGGAGCGGGATCTCGGGAATACTGTGAGCTCTTTGCTTAAGGAAAAAGAAGCAAAGAGAGCCAAATCTTCGGAGTTGGATCGGCTAAGGCGTAGGATCAAGAGTGGGGAGGAATAATTGGTTTGCGCGATGGAAGAGACCAAGGAAGCCGTGCTTACCGAGTTTCAGACCCGTTTGGCGAGGATCGCCGATTCCCTCGATTCCTTGGCGGTCGTTCACGTCAGGGACTTGGTCTTGGCAGCATCGAGGGAAGGATGAGTGAGATCTAGTTGTTTCACGGTGAAGCACCTCCGTCTCCGTGAGCCAAAGAGGCCAAGCTTTCTGCTATTAGAGCGGAGTTAGTGGATGCGGACGGAGACTTCGACCTGATCCTTGTGGGCCAGAAGTCCGAGTGCATTCTTTCTCCTGAGTTGGTTGATGTCACGGGTCAGGATCCCATAGCCGAGGAAGGTGGAGACGACGCGGTTCCAAATCCGGAAGGGGTGACTGGTGAAGGTGAGGCTCCACGTGCGGAGGATGATTGAGTTTGAAGTCTCATATCAAGTGTAGCCAGGTTTTATTCTTGGGACTGGCCACTTGTGGCTTTGAATACCTGTCGCTTCTGTGAATTTCTTAAATGAACTCCGTCTCTCGTTTTTAAGAGTTTATCGAGCATTTATATTTGTGAAGAGGGAAGACTACGAGTTGTCGTCTCGTAATCTAACTCTAAGTGAACTGCTATATTTGTGATCTGTTTCGAGAGTTTTCCGCAGTGTGTAAACCAGCGGGATTTGTGAAGACACTCGAACATTAGCCAAAGGACAAATTTTGGGATCTCGTATCATGGTGTTTGATACTATGCCTAGAGATGTTAAAGACCAGTATTCTGGGTTTAGGGCAAGACCTAGGTCTAATCACGGTTTTAGGGGGTGCGTTGAGTACTTTGACATTCGTTTCCCGTACCGTTTTTGACCTGATTCCGTCCCACTTTAGAGTCCGCGATATGTTCTCCGCTTTTGTGACTTGTAGGGTAGGAATCGAGCATCTCGTCGAGGAAATTTTTTAAATCTCCCGAAAGTGCTGACCAAAATTTTGAATTTCTTTTAGGGAAGCTGACTCATTGAGCACACATATTAGTACAAAAGA
>CAJHQP010012992.1:0-10418 GCA_905132765.1 Moricandia arvensis | reverse complement strand
CTTAAATTTTACATTCTAAACCCTACTTCATATACCTCACCTTCAGCTCTAAACTCTAAGTCTTAGACTAATTAACCCAAGGGTTATAAGTGTGTTTTCTTCTCTTAAAAAATAAGTGTAAAAGTGATTAAGGTAAACATGACAAATAATACTGTGAAAGTAGTATTTTTGACAATCTCCCAACTTTTATTATATTTATAGTTATGTATTATTAAATTTTACAAATGATAATACAAATAAGTTATTCTTATATTTTAATAATCTTACAAAAATGAAAACTTAATAAATGACATTAATAAAAGTGTAAAACATCATAAATGACATTGTATATGTCATAATAAGGTGAGAGCCATGTCACATTTTATACTAAACCCATATCATCATTTTTCTTTCAAATTCAATGTAATTATGACATTTGGTAAATCATTTCTCAAAATAATGTCTATAAAATTTTTGAGATACATGATGTTTATCGAATCTGATACACAAAGTTTTCAAACTTTTTTAACTACTGCACATACACAATAAAAGTCGTAATTTAGGGGTCCAGTCCACATAAAACTAAGATTACACTACGTTTTATTCAAAATGAGATCTAAAGAAAATGTTGGTTTTCTTGTTTTAGGCAAATAAGGAAAGTAACAAAAATAAAAATAAGGAGATTTACCAAAAAACAATCTAAACTAGAGTTGGATCCGCGCGACCGCGCAGATGTTTATTTATTTTCGTGATATAATTAATATTTTGCTCTATTATATACTTATATACATTTGTATACAGATGATTACAAAAACTCAATAAAAATATTTATGTAACATAATTTTCCTAATAGTCTTGAATTTATAAGAAAAAATATTTTATTTTGGTGTTTATTTTCATGGTTAAAAGAATATTTTATTGATTGTTTTCATAGTTAAAAGCCCATAATATAGAAAAGCTAAGATTTGGTTGGTGTTAGTTCCGAATTTTGTGTTGAATCATATATTCGAATTTACTTAAGAACTTATTGGTTATAATTAGAAATAGGAAAAACTAAGATTTTAGTACTTGTTCCGCAATTGTAGGCGTAATAGTGATTTTTATGGTGATTAATTTTATTCCGAATTATTTTGTTTATGGTATGTTTTTATTTGAACCAAAGAAATAGGAAAGTCTAAGATTTGATAGTTTTTTTGTGCGAGATTTTTGATTCCAGTTAACATTTTGAATCTACTTCTGTTTTCGAATTGATTTTATTAAAGTATAAGATTTTGGTTGGTGATGAAATATAGAAAAATAGAAGTAAAACGTTATGCAAAATCGATACTTGTTATGAGCTGATCTTTTTCGACGTTGTTAATTATTCATAAAGTTCACATCATTTTGAATTATGATCTGAGCTTATTGAAATCGATCCTTGTTATGATCTGAGCTTATTTAAATTAACATTGAATGTTGGTGTCGATATTGCAGGAGAATTGATATGGCGGTAAAGGAAAACATTGTTAACCTGGAAAAGAAAAGCATAGCTATTTGTTTCCTGTATTGTAGTTAGTTTGAATTATATTATGAAAACATTCAATACGTGGAAAAGACAAACATTATTTATGTTAAGTTAATTAAATTTTCAGTGGCATTGGCCTGTAAATATAATGCAAGTGTAAGGGGTATTTTTTGTGGGTACTTCAGTTTTAATAAAATAGATGTAAGGGGTATTTTTTGTGGGTACTTCTGTTTTAATAAAATAGAATATTGATTCTAACCATAAAATAGTTTTTATATTCAGTTAAATGTAAATTAACCTAAAATAATGATAAAATACTATTTAATTCTTATGACCAAACAAAAAAATGAGAAAGTTATTTACGATTATGTCATTCGTAAGTCTACACGTAACAAAAGAGATCTACGTAGATGTAGACCCCATAAAAAGTCTACTTTGTAGACTTATTTTATATTCTACATAGTGATTTGATCTAATAAATTATTTTTAGAAATGTATAAAATAATTTTGTGAACTTTTTAATTAATCATCAATATAAGGATTAATATGAAATTTATAAACTAAAATTTTATATAATTGAACAGTTTAAAAGAACATATATTGATTTGATTACCATATGTTAGACAATGTTTATGGTCTAATATGCTATGTCTTTAAGAGTTAGATTTTATATTGAGTTTTTTTTTTGGGTTTATTGACTTAAATTTGTATATTAATGTTGAATAATTTATATTTTAAATATTTCCATATTTGATACAATTATTGAGACTTTCTTTTATAAAGCAAACATTTAGGGTTTGATATTTGTGGTTTAGGTATAGTAGACCTACAATAAAGTCTACTGCATGGTAGATTTCATAAGAAGTCTACAGTGTCGTAAATTTTAACCTAGTTACAATTTATGTCTCTTTATATAATGAAATTTACATAGTCTCTCTCTCTAAAATGTCTGCACAAGTTTCTAAAACTCTCTCACTTCTCTCTAAAACTTTCTCATTTCTCTCTATTCACTCTAAAACTCTCTCATTTCTCTCTATTCACTCTAAAACTCTCTCATGTCTTTCTCAAAAATATTATCTTGTTATTTTACTTATTATGATTCATAGTTTTCATCTTCTCCTTTAAAATTGTAAGTTTTTAGATCTATAGATTTTAAATGTGCATTTTTATGTTATGTCATTCTCACAATATTATCTTGTTTTTGTAAGCATTATCATTTATGGTTTTCATCTTCTCCTCTAAAATTTTAAGTTTTAGATCTATATCTTTAAATGTGTATTTACGTGTTTATATTCAAATAAATTTGTAGAATCAAACTCTCTACCTTTACTTTTCTATTATTTTATCTTATACATTCTATTTTGAAGTACTTTTAGATTTAAAACTATTTTGACATTTCAAAATATGCATAAGTTTTCAGATCTGAAAATTATCAAATAGTGAAGACTTCTAATGAAATCTGTTTATAAGCTAAAGCTAGTAGAATTCAAATGACATATGCTAAACCACAATTTTTAAGCAGACTTCATTGGAAGTTTACAAAATATGACTTTAAATTTTTGTCTTATGTTATTTTAATAATTTCTTTTTATTTTGCAGGTATTTTCTTCTATAGTTGTTATCTCCTCCTCCCAAAATATAAGCTGTAAATATATAGATTTTAAATATGTGTTTTTGTATTTATATTTAAAGAAAGTTACATAGTAAAATTCTATGTCTTTAATTTACTACTATTTCTTCTTATAAATTATAATTCTTTTTTTTTAAACTTATTTTTATATTTTAATGTATATATTTCATATCTAATTTTTTTATAGAGTAGACTTGAAATGAAGTTTTCTTAAAAGTGATAGATAGTAAACTTCAAGTTGAAGTCTTCTTAAAGTGAGAGCTAGTCATGACTTTTAAGCAGACTTTATAAAAATTTACTCAAATATAATTTTAATTTTATATTTTTATCATAATTTATCTTATTTTATGTTTATATTAAACTAAATTTATAGATTCATACTTTGTGTTTTTTTCTTTGATACAAGTTGACAAAAAAAAACTAATTTGAAATATTTTTCAAACCAAAGTATTTTCAAATTTTCTAAATGTACATTTTTAGATCTGAAAATTTTCCGTTAGTGTAGACTTCAACTAAAGTCTACTAAACCATTAACTTTAAGTAAACTTAATAAAAAATCTACTAAAATATGATTTAAACTTTATATCTTAAGTTTTTCTCATAACTTTATCTTACTTTTGAGGTACTCTTTTCCAATACTTCATTTAAGGCATCAAGATTATGAAAAATTAAACAAAATCACGAATAGTTTTTAATAAATTGCTTTGTAATAATTTATCTTAATAAAATCTTCATTGTAAATTATTATTTGATGCAGAAGCTATAAATATTGTATTCTTTTTTTTAGTTGTGTTCCACTTGCATGATATTAATACTTTTTGTTAGATATCATTTTTTCACAAAGTATTTTAATCAACCAAACAATTAAAAACCACCATAAACTAAAACTATAATTAACACACATGTGTGAAGAAGAAAATTTGTATAAATCCCAAGAATTAGTCTTATTTTTGAGATTTTCAACACAATTTCAATAGAAGCAGCAAACTTAAGTATTAGTCTTTTTTTACTGAAAACTTTTAAAGAAGTCTGATGCTGAACTATCAGACATCTTCTTTTCTATCATAGATTTTTAGTATTATTCTTATTTTTTAGATTTTCAAACACAATTTCAACGAATAATACAAAAACTTATGTATTAGTCTGCATTTGCAGTAGACTACTAAAGAAGTCAACAATAAAAAAAGTTTAAAATGTAAGTATGTACGATAGAAACCAGACGTGTAATAAACTACACTAAAGACCTACAAATTCAACATTAATTATATAAGACAATATCTAAATCAACAATACAACTCATAAGTTCAACACTAACTAAAGACTACAAATTCAACACATAAGACAACTCGAAAGCAATGAGACAACTCAATAGTTCGACACATAAAACAAGACAACATCCAAAGAAATAAAACAGACATAAGTTCACACATAACACTAACACATGTTTAGCCTAGAAAATTTGGACAAGTGTGGCCTGATTGTTTGTACTATGAACAACCATAATCCTTGTGCAGCGTTCGCGGTTTGCTTCCCCTCATCCTAGAAATTTCTAGCCAAGACTACCGCCTCGACTTCTTTTGCCTACCTAGACCACGCTTGACAGGTGGAAGAAGGCATTTATGTCTGTTTGAAGGTTCTTTGTCCTCACTAGGAAGCTTCGAAATATTCATCGGTAGGTGATGTGCTTTCACCACCCATTCTCCTTATACAACAGGTAACTTAACCATTCCCTGCAAAAAGAATATAATTTACAAAATTAGCGAACAAAAACTTCTTGTTTGATAATAGTATAAAAGTAGACTTAAGGAAGTCTACACTTATTAGTTAACTACAAAGTCAAACCAAAAAGTTGTTAGTTTCATAATTATAAAAGACTATCTTTTGAAAATAGTACAAGACTATTATGATTAACTAACACACACTGTAAAACTAAAAATTCTTAAAAATTCATTATGAATAATACACGAATCCACTTTTTATAGTTTTTTCTATGTAAACTTCATATTCAATCCACATAATAATAGATTTTCTTTTCAGTTTACGTGTGTAGATTGTCATGTCGATCTACAATTTGGATTAGTTTTTGCAATTGAAAAATCTACGGGTTATGATTTGTAATTTTAAAAAAGTTTTGATTTTATACGTGTAGACTTTCTTTTTAGTCTACATTTTGAAAAGGTTAGTTTTCATAATTGACCAGAATTCAACCAGGATTTGACTTTCAAAGTAGACTTTATTTACAATCTAATTTTTATTTTATTTTTTAGAACAAGTTAGTTTTAAGAATTGACCAAGTTTGACTTTGTACAATAGATTGAGATGAACGTCTACACATGTGTAAACTTCACCTGAAGTCTACTCTCAAATCTGACAGGTTAGTTTTGCATTTGATAAAAATAAAATAGTAGAGTTTATATGCAGTCTACATTTTTCTGAGATTAGTAGCATGAATATGAAATCCACACTTTTTTTTGCTCAACTTTATAACATTTTAGTCAAATACAAAACTAACCTATTCAACGCAGTCAAAGTTTTGGTCAAATGCAAAACTGACATTTTGTAGACTTCCTGAATAGTCTACATGATGTAGACTTCCAATGAAATCTACTATGAAAAGTCAAAAGTCTCAAAACGTTCGGTCTAATGCAAAAATTAACTTCTTTTACGTAGAATTCTTGGTAAGTCTACTTACTTTTTTTGTTTTTGTTTTCAAAGGTTAAGACGCCAGACTTCTAGAGAAGTCTTTTTAAAAAAAATATTTTGGTCAATTGTAAAAGTAACATGTGCATTGAAAAGTAGACCGCATCGTAAGTCTACACATATGCGTAGACATACAAAATAGTCTACTATCGCGACACAAATCTGAAAAATGATGAAAAACTATGCAATAATTACTTTTTCGGTATAAAGCTTGTTTCCACCCTTTACCACCGTCCAAACTCGAAATATGAGAAAAAGAACCATCTTCTCGAGTCACAACTTAATAAGCTCGAAAATATGAAAGTTAATTTAGCTTATAAAAATAAAAGTTATGGGAGTTTTGTCGATGAAAAAGGAGAGGCGATGAAGATTTTTTTTGCTTAGAAAGAGAAAAAAGTAGTTACAAATTGAATTCTTGCTTTTAAGAGCTCAAAAATAATGGTTCATGGTGGTTGAAAAATTGATGATATGATATTGTTGTAAATAAGAAGAAATATTTAGGATGTAATAAGTTTTTCTTTTTCTTTTTTTAGAAATAATTAAATAATTTATTAATAAGGGAAATTTTGTAACCAATTCAAAAACATAAGAAAGATTTGAAACTTTCAAGGATGAATAATAATGACAAAAAGAAAGTTGGTTTTGGGGTTGACTTAAAATTGTAGATTAGTTTTGGAAAAACTTCTAAAAACAATGATTTATAGTCAGTAAATTGACGCAACAATAGTTTACTTATTGTGGATAATATTATTAATCTGGTGGATCATATTTGAATTGTAAATTTGCTTAAAACATATTTTTACTCGGATGATGTGAAAATTAATAAAGTATGACGGCCATTCGCGCCTCTAAACCATATACAAATGACATTATAGTACATAGAATGTATATAGTGAAATCGAGTTATAAAACATAAAATTATACACAGACATGAGACCATGCCTCAAATTTTATAGACCAAATACTAAACTGTTTTGGGTTTTCAGTTGGAAGTTCCAATGCTCTCTAAATCTAAAACATTTTGTTGGCAAACAATGTCTGGATGTTTACCTATTATTAAAATTTTAAGGTCAAGGAGAATTCAGTATGATACACGACGTGGTATATAGAGAGCCGATGAAGAATTAATTAACCATGCCCTATTTAAAAGTCAATCAGCAATTTAAATATGGACTCTGTCAAAGATCCTTCTAATTCAGGGGTGTTTTCAATGTCTTTGATATTCTCGAACACGAAAATAGAATATCCTTGAAAGTATTCTCGAACACGAAAGTATTCTAATATTCTATTATGGTTTCTACCACTGGTCGGTAGAAACCATAATAGAAACCATAATTCAAGGGTGTTTCCAATGCTTACGTGAGACATGAAAACTTATACGACTAATAACCAAATCATTGGATCATTTCCTTGCTAAATATCCCTTTTTATATATTTTGAATGCAGAGGGAGGGAGATCATACTCCCACAGACAATTCTTTTCATTCATCAACAAATTCATTTTGATGTTTGTAAGCCCCAAGATGAGAGAATTTAGAATTGTGTATGTGTGAGATTGGATTTGAATCTTTCCGATCCTTTAAAAAATTGGAAAACATTGGTAAGCTAATCGACTATGAGTTTTCCATTCAGTGGAATTTGCAGTCAGTTGTTGAAACAAAATTGTCGTTAAAGTGTTATTAGAGATGGTTATTCCAACTAAGTTCATAGTTAGTTGTTAAAGCTCATAGTTTCCGACTAAGTTTTAACTCATCAAATGAAAAATGAAAATAAGAAAAAACAAATTAGAAGACAAATCCATTCCTACAAAGTTACTTCACAAGGTCACATAATTAGAATAAACAATAAGAAGGCAAATAAAATTATTATTTCAATTACTAGGGCTCGAGAAACTTACCTAGAACACGGATCGATCAATCCAAAAGTGGATTGATTGGTCGATCCATTAAGATATGTTGATTTGAAATCTTATGGGATTTTCTTTCCTCCAATTGGTTTGATCTCACGATGGTCGGTTACAACATAAATGATTTGGTATCTGTTAGCAGTTTCCTGCTCCAGTAGATCGGTCAAACCAAACTAGATCGATCAATTCAAAATCCCTTAACATGTTCCTATTTAGTGTGGAATGGTCGTTCTGAATGGAACATCGCACATTTGTGCTGAAAGACTTTCACGCACGAATGTCTTCTCTTATAAGACTTCCACAAAAGTCTTCTCTTGGAAGACTTTCACGAAAGTCTTTACGATAATGAATAATAAACCTTTATTTTCTTCAAATTTAAAATGTCTTTTAAAAATTTTATTGTTAATTCATGTATTTTAGACAATATTTGTGGTCATGAATGAAATTCATAACTTTATTGGTGATAATTTAGAGGTTATCAATATGTTTATTAATGTTTCTAGCTAATGATAGAAGAGTTTAATTTTTTACCTTGGTTTCTTTGTTTGCTAATGTTCTCTAATTTTGAATGCTGAAAATATCCATGTCAACCCGAAGATGAGTATGAGTAACTGCATTCATGTTTGGAGAAAACTGCATTAGCAAATCCGGATTCTATTACTAGTATAGAACTTGATGTTCAGAATATATTTAAGTATTTATGTGACATTTGATATTTCGTGAATTTGGCTAAGTTTTATTGATAAGTATTCTCCCTTAGCCATAGTAAATTTGACTAATTTTGTGTTATTGTGTTTTGCTATTGAATTTGCATCAAAAACTCTAATAATGTCAAGTACTTTTGGCTAGATAATATTGTAGACATGAATATATTTACCAATTTTTCATTAATATATCTTTAAATTTATAAAAAAATTCACAATTAAAAGAGTACATCTACAAATCACAAAACGACCATAAACAAAATTATTATAGATCATTCCTATACAAAAACAAGTTTAGACTCCATAACATGAGAGAATACTCCGTTAGAAGACTTCTAAGGGAAGTCTTCTAGTGCATTATTTGTTGGAAGATTTCCGAGAAGAATTCCATGAAAGTCTTCCAAGTCATCTCAGATCTGAAAAACCTGTATATCCAAACAAAATAAATCAATGAGAAATACATGAGATAAAAATGAGAAAATTAATATAAAGTTTAGTTGTTTTTTATGAAAGATTTACTTGAAAGTCTTCTAATAGAATATCTCCTCGAATACTTACTTGAAAGTCTTCTAGACCCTAAATTTACTATTCGCCCAGAAGACTTCTGCGAAGGTATTCTAGTGCATTATTTGTTGGAATACTTCCAAGAAGACTTCCATGAAAGTCTCCTGAAAAGACTTCCAAGTCGTCTCAGATCTGAAAACATGCATATCCAAACAAAATAAATCAGTGAGAGAAACATGAGATAAAAATGAGAAATTAATATAAATTTTAGTTTTTCTTATGAAAGACTTATTTGAAAGTCTTCTAATAGAATACCTCCTGGAAGACTTATTTTAAGGTCTTCTAGACCCTAAATTTACTATTCGCCCAGAAGACTTCCACGAAAATCTTCTAGTGCATTATTTGTTGGAAGACTTCTTGAGAAAACTTCCATGAAAGACTTCCGAGAAGACTTCCATGAAAGACTTTTGAGAAGACTTCCATGGAAGTCTCGCTAGAAGACTTCCATGAAAGTCTTCCAAGTCGTCTCAGATCTGAAAAACATGCATATCCAAACAAAATAAATCAGTGAGAAAAACATGAGATAAGAACGAGAAATTAATATAAAGTTTAGTGTTTTTTTTATGAAACACTTACATGAAAGTCTTCTAATAGAATACCTCCTGAAAGACTTACTTGAAAGTCTTCTAGACCTTAAATTTACTATTCGCCTAGAAGACTTCTGCGGAAGTCTTCTAGTGCATTATTTGTTGGAAGACTTCCGAGAAAACTTCCATGAAAGTCTTCAAAGTCGTCTCCGATCTGAAAAAGCCTGCATATCCAAGAGCATTCAATTGACTTCAAAACATTGAAAAGCTTCAAAAATAAGGTAAGCACTTAAAACAACAAAAATAGTTTTCGAAAGCAACAAGAAGTTAGCAAATGATAAAATATGATTTATAGATCTACCTTTAAAGAAGTGGAAGATGAGAACCATGTGATGAAAAACCTGCTAAAATAAAATAAATAAGTGAGAAACATTAGAAAAATGAGAAATTTATATAAAGTTTGGTTTTTTAAGTTAAAACAAATTAGAGAGAGGTTTGAGAGTTTTCAAATGAGAAAATTACAATTTGTTACAGCCATTTGAGAAGAAGAGAGATGATGTGTAAATTTTTCTTTATATAAGAAGACAAAAATTCTAATAAAATTAAATATTTTTGATTCAGAAGACTTTTAAGTAAGTCTTCCAATAAAATAACTTCTGGAAGACTTACTTGAAAGTCTTTTTGACCTTAGTTTACTATTCGCCCAGAAGACTTCCACGGAAGTCTTCTAGTTTATTATTTGTTGGAAGACTTAAATCACTTATACCATAAACTCAAAATAACCAACTAATTGGAAACAAACAATTCATAAAACTTAATTAAACTTTAATATCTAAATTTATATCACTTTAAATGTCTATAATTAGATAATTATGATTTTCCCCAACCAAAAATACTTTTTACA
>CAJHQP010012991.1:0-10420 GCA_905132765.1 Moricandia arvensis | reverse complement strand
GGACTTTAACTCCATATACCCCATACCCCCCTAAACTTATTCTCACTATCCCTTCTCTATTCTCATTACCCTTTTATGCTTGCACTCCTCAAAATAACCTCCCTTTCATTTACTTTTTCAATTAAATAATTCAACTATAATTCAACAACCACAAACATCCTTAACCAATCAAAAAACATGTTGGCCCACAGCTCTTCCTCTCTCCTCTTCTTCTGTTCTTCTTCCTCGTACTGCCTTTTTTTTTTAACCTCCATGGCCGAATTTTGAGCTTCGAAAACAGGTAAATATTGGTCGTTTTCGATGATTTTTTTTTGTGAAATCACTTTTAAATGTCGTGTATATCATGGGTAATGAAATAAATGTACTATTTGATGATAATTTGAGAGATTAGGAAAGAATTTTAAAACTGTGTTTTTGTATTACAGGTCAGTTTTATGTCTGTTTTTGAAGTTTTTTTGCTGAAATATTATTAAAAACAAGTGTATATCTCAGCTAGTATAAGAAAAAAGAAGATCCAATGAATGAGAGATTGAAAACTATTTTGAAAACTGTATTTATAGTGGGTATATTTTATGTCCGTTTTGAGGCGTTTTGATGATTTTCTGTGTGTAATTTAATTTAAAATGAATTATACATCATGGGTAATGTAAAATCCTAACAATATCGTCCTAAAAACGGATTACTTAGTGCAATGACAAATTCTGGGTATTACTAAGATAACTAGTTTTACTAATAAAAAGACTTACTGGTATTACTAGAATTACTACATTTATAATTCTTACTGGTATTACTAGTATTACTATATTTCCAATTCAGACTCGTATTATTATATTTACAATTCCTACTGGTATTACTAGTATTACTATGTAATGGTACTGTGTGAGAATTAATTCTAATCATCTCAATATTGATAATTCTAATGATATAACATTTTCAGGAAAATGCATATATCGTATTAGTAATTCTAGTAGTCTTAGTAAATGCTAGTACGATAGTAATACATATATAAACCTATTAGTAATACTATTAGTACTATATATACCTCTCCTTCGGATCCATCTGATCCATCTGAACCTGAGAGCGTTTCTACACTCGTTTCTCTCACTGGCTCTCTCAAAGGCGTTCTCTTCTTACTCTTTTTTTTGGTCTTCTCAACCGTCTTTTTTGCATTTGGCACCGATTTTCTGGTTCTAAGTGATTGACGCCGCCTTTCATTGGCGACTCCCTTTTGCTTGGAGCCCTTTTCCTTTCCCTTCATAACTTTCCTGTTAAAGACATTACAACACTCAATCACTCTAAATTCAAACCTCAAAACAACAACACAACATCAATATGGAGATATTGATTCTTTTTCTTCACACAAGTCTTAACTTCAACACAACAACAACAATAACTCTAAATACCAAACATAGTGTCCAATATGGTGATATTCGATAATCAATCACTACACCATAACCTAAAAACCAAACATAGTGTCCAATTGAATATATACCCGATTCATATACATTTTCCCCCTAGCTTATAGTTTCGGTTTTTAACAAGGAATCTTACCCACTGTATTCAACTTATTCTGTCAAAAATCCTACGAAAATTGCAACAGTTTCTTCTAAAATTGGATTTCAAACTCCACAAAATACATTTCTATCATAACATATACCTAATCTAAGATTTTCGATGTTTTTCCCCAATTTTATAGAACAAATCGCTTACTAAAGACACTTTCCCCCAATTTGACAAGTTTTCCCCAATTTTTATCAACCCTAGTTACAAAATAAAACGAAATCAATGAGAGTAAATTACTTACCAAGATAAAGGATATCAATTCGGGAGATGGACCCTAGATTCTCACACGGGAAGAAGAAGAATAGAAGCAGATTTCGGGGATTTAGGGTTTTGTCGCTTTTGGGAGTTGCAGACGAGAAAAAAGGAAAGAGATGAAGTGGGGGGAAACGGGTCGACACGATAAAATGAGGGGGAGGGCCAAAACGCAGAGTTTTGATTATGACCCGGATTGAATCCGGATAGGCTTAGGTGGGTCGGATTTTTTAGGTTGAGTCTTGTAAATATGTAGTATTTACAAGGGGTAATATGTCTTTAACCACTTTTTCGATTTAAAAAATAAAAAAAAATAATTCTGTAATAATAAAGGGACAAATGAGCATTTTTATGGGGGGTATGGGGTATATGGAGTTAATCTCCGGCTTAGTCTAATGGATTGCTTTAAGTTTATACGAATTATGCAGATTAATAGAAAACCCAACATAGAATATTTTGTATAGTACAAACAGAATCATTAAGCGTGAATTTCTTTATAGAGGAGTAAAGGAATCGATATTTCCATAAAAACGATAGAATCATTGATGTAGTAATTTTTATAATTTGTATTAAACTAATATATCATCTAAAATTTTGAGAAATACTATAGGATAACTTTTAAGAAAAAATTGTCATAAAAGTATCCTTTAAAGAAAAAAATAACTAAAAAATATTTTATTAATGGTGTAAATCTACATTTATACTCTTAGGATTAACTAATTTAAACTTAATATTTAGAATTATAAGTTGAAATTTTGGGAATGTATTTAAAATTTTTAGAAATAAAAATTAAAAAACTTAAAATAAAAAAATATTTCAATCATTTTTCTTGATTTTTTGCGATAAAAATTTTAAAATGACTATTTAAGAGAACTGTCCAAATATTTTTGATTTCAGTATTTTTCTTGATTTTTTTTGTGATAAAAATTTTAAAATGACTATTTAAGAGAACTGTCCAAATATTTTTGATTTCAGTATTTTTCTTTTCTTTTCTTTTGACCTAACATATCAGTTGGGTTATCTTGATTGTATATATATACCGTGGTTGGAGTTGGACTCGCTACAATTTTCACATTTTTCTAAAAAACAAGAAGAAAATTATAATTGTAAATTTGTAATCCCCAATAAGTACGAGCCACCTAAAGTAAAAGATTCAACAAAGTGGAGGAAAACTGTGAAAGTCAAAACGGAATATTGTCCCGCATGTTATCTGATAGATTATCAGGTCACAACAATACAAATCAAGCATGCTAATGAATAATCAACGTTTTATAATCATTTTTAGCGAAGACCCTTTTGATTTGTTGGGATGGCTGATAAAGTAAACATACCACCAGTAACTAAACCGTTTATCATTTTCTATTTATAATGGAATTAAGATATCTCTTATAGTAATAAGTTATTAATTCAAAGTTGTAATGATTAAACATACCTCCATATATTGAAATTTTCTATTGAACAGTCAAACTGGGTCCATTTTACTTAGAAAAATTATAGGCATAATCCATAAAAGTAGTAGATGTAATCATAACTACATGAATATTAAAAACATATTATCGTAGTTTCATGGTTTTACGTTGAGGTAACATAACAACTTTTTGTTCATTGACTTTGGTACGTGTAGAAAATTACAAAATAGTAAAGTAGAGCAATAGTGAGGTAGCACGAGAAAAAAAAACAATGGCATTCCATATCTTGTTATCGTTGTTCAAACTTGATTGATACTAATGGTATAAACATGAATAACACAATTTTTAGGAGATTGCATAAACTGATGTGAATAAGTATGTAGAGAGATGGTAATGAAACTAGGCACACAGCCATTCCATTCTGCATAACCATTGCCAAATTAATTGAAAGAAGCTTAAGTAATATTTTTGGTGATCAAACATGAAATTCTCGGGGCTGTGATTGGATTGTAAGGAGATGGGATTAGGATGCTAAAATGTTTCAGGTTCGATGCATATGTTGTGCGAAACTAAGTCACAATTATCCTGGTCAACTTACACGAAAATTGACCTATACTTTAGAGTTTATTTGAATACCCAGAGAAATAGTTTATCCATGGTCTGCACCTTCACTTGACGATTAGTTTGGGGTCTCTCCATGAGTTTTGAATAACCCCAAATTAATTAAAAAAACATGAAATTCTAAAAAATGTCTTAAATTATTATTATATTGGTAGTGTCAAAAGTAAAGCGGTAGTTACAGAACACACGAAAATATCCAGCAAGAGAAACAACGAGAGAAAGGATCCAAAGCGCACACGTATATCTTCTTTTGCTCTTTAACTTTATCAGTTTATCGATTGTATTGTGAAATCATAGAGTAAAATCAACAATAGTATACAAAGAGAAAGGAAACATTATTAATGTATGTCTGGAAACCCTTTGTTTTCTTAAAAAAGAGAGGTGAATATAACATGTTATGGTTAATGGTTCTAAAAAAGATTATGGATCCTGCGTTTAGAAAAATTATGAGGAAAAAAATATTATAATAAAATAAAACAATCATTGACAGGGTCTGAATCCAATCTCTTAAGTGGGAAATCCAAATATTATTGGGCTATTGGGAAAGATATAGTAAAATAAGTTAGCTCTGTGAAACAAAATATAGTAAAATATCATCACTTCTTCAGCACTAGGTCAATGACAATGAGTAGAAGTGTCGTTCAACTCCACTCTTTCTAGCCTCATCCTATGTTTAATTAATTCCTAGGCCTAATTAAGCACTCCAAGAAAAGTAATATTCTTATTCATTTGAGCCATTATAAAGTATTTAATGTGGTCCTGTTTATTAAAAGAATGGAAGTTACAAGACCAACTACGTAGTGGGTTTATAAATCTGAAGATATACTCTCGTTTGTAACATTTCTTATTCTTGTATTTTAGTGGCATCTATTTCACGAATTCGTGGACTACGTAAGATGTTAAGTATTTGTCGTCACAGTGGAGAATCTATTGCATAAAATAGCTATTTTCATATTTATCTAAGCTTTATATCCTTTTCGTTATATATAATCTTTAATTTGGCAACTATTGGAGAAAGAATTTAAAAAAAAACTATTGAAAAAAACATTTTGAAGGTTCCTTTGACTTCAAGGATATTCGAATATCCTAATCAGATTTAAGTATTTAATTCATAACAGTTAACCTTTTTCCATACTAATATATAATCTCAAGTTCGTTGATAAAAAGAAAAACTTAAGTTCTAACAAGTTATCCGATCTAATCTTTGATAATGTCCATATGTTCAAGACTTCAAATCACATTGCAGAAGTTAGTAAACTCTAAAATCGATATGAGGGTACTAGAAACCTAAAGATATAATTTACTATATATTCACACTAACATGCTTTAGATTCTCTATCGTTCAATAACATACACTGATATTGATGAACAAAAGCAAAACATAAGAATCTATAACTAAAGGAGATCTTTGTAAGTACATTTATATCTCTATCTACTTCAAGAAAATCAATACATAAGAAAAAAGAAGAAAAAAGAACATTTTCATGTTTGATTTTAGAAGTGGTCGCGGTGATTATTATTATCGGTCCAGCAAAGAAGCATAACGACGCATCTCCCAATGATGTAAAAGCGAGCTCTTTGTTCTCTCACCAACCTCCCACACTTCCTCGTGAAACCGTGTTGTCTCCTCTGCTTCTTCTGTCTCGACACGCCTCCATCGTCTCCAAAACTTTCCTTTTTGGACGATAGTTTCCATCTCTCGTTCAGCTGAAACCGTGGCGAGTTTGCTGATGATCGAGTCATTTTATAATGTTTCTGAATGTCTTCGAAAGTTCTCTTGTTGGGTTTTGGAATATATGTTATCTCGAAGATGGCAGATTCAGCAAAGTTAAAGAGAGAGAGTACAAGAGTTGAGGAAGAGAGTTTAGGGTCTACATAGGCATTTATAATGGTGTTATTAATCGTTGAAGACTATTAAAAAGCGACTTGACGAAAAATAACAAAATAAAAACATATTTTTTCTCTTTTACTTTCACTTTACTCAATTAATCTTTAACTTATATGAGCACTAAAAATTACTTCCTCCATTTTCAAATTACTTGTCGTTGTAGGGTAAATTTTTCGTTTCAAAATAAATGTCGTTTTATAATTTCAATGCAAAATTTAATAATTTTATATATTATTCTATTTTTCTATTGGTTGAAATGTAGTTAGGTGTATAAGTCATTGTGTTTTTATTTTAAAAATATGTAAAATTAAATATTTTCTTAATCTGTGTGAAAAAACCTAAAATGAGAACTAAACTGAAACAGAGGAAATATAAACTATTGTAGTCCTAATACCTTTTAATTGGGCAAATCTCTCAAATTATTTAAAAAAATTTATCACAAAATAATTCTGAAAAAATAACTAAAATAGATTTAAAATTTTTATTATTTTAAATCTTATTTCTAAAATTCAATTTCATAACTTTAAACCTTAAGTATAGATTAATTACTCAAAGAATATAAATATATATTTATACATTTTAATAAAATCTATTTTTATTATTTTTCTTTTTAATAACTATTATCGTTCGTAATCATAATACCTAGCACAACGTTTTGATCTAATACAAGGAATGGACGACAATAAACTCTTAGTATTTTACGATAAACAAATCAAACTATCCTCAATCGCTTTATAAGGAATACGGTGTACGGGTTACGAAGGCAATGACTCATAATTTAAATCGCTGCTTAATTGTATCATAACTGATGGCTCATGCAACATATCAAAAACTTTTTATAATTGCATATAACGAGTTATATCTCCAAAAGAATTGACTAAGTTACTATAATCTCATGGCTCAAATAAATATTCTTTTAAATATTTGATTGAATAAACAAAATACTAATACTATTAACATTCCTCTTATGATAATTTAAACAAAATTTGAAAAGTATATTACGTTTCCTGCAAGAGACTTCTACCAAACTTGGATTGGGACTGGAATTTTAATACCAAGTATGGAATTGTGCGTATTCGTTTTGGTGAACTTGACGATTCTTTCATTTAAGCATTAGTTACTAATTAGTAATGAGTTGAAAGGATTGTATATCCAGCCTTTTCCAAAAGAAATTTGGCTTTTTTGCTTTCTTAAGAACAACTGACTACGAAATCTCACTAACTCCGGAGACGACATGGGAAATTCCGACATCCGAAGAAACGAGGAGAACCTTACCTTTCCGTGATCATGTTAATGGTTGAGAACAATAACTGATTCTTAGGGATTTTGAAAATCGGACTAGTGGAACTGTGGGATTTAGTGGGTGGGTGAAACTATGATGTAATAGATTGATCTAAGAGCTTTTGTTCAAATCAAGCTTGTAACGGGATCTGAATTCCCGTTCTCGGGTTGGTTTAATACATATATAATTTAAAAAAAAAAACTCACTAACTCACTAATAGATAAAAAAAGAAAAAATAAAACAAAGTATACAGAAAGCAGGAACTAGGAAAAAGTCCAGCGGAAAGAGAGATTTAGTACAATTAAAAAAAAATTACCAGGATCAGTCAAAATTAGAATTCTACCAATATATGTTGACAAAAAATTCTACCAATAACACTCATATTCATTTCAAGACAAAATAATTGCAATATCCATTATAATAGATTATGTGTCTTTTTTTTTGAACACCAATAGATTATGTGTCTTTCTAACAAAATTATTAAGGAAATTGTGTGTCTTCATGGGATGTGCAAAACTGAATAAATAAAATTTTTGTAAGGAAAAAAATGTATTTAAAAAATCACTGGCATTTCACCAAATTAAACTAAAACTTATATAAATATTTATTATTTATAAAAGATATTTGTGATCGTCTAGAATTAAAACACAAATTATTGAAAGCTATCCTAAAAACACAGAATATGTATCAATTTGGGAGAGGCTTTCTGATAAGTAATAACTATCCAGTTTCAAAACTTATAACATGATAGCATCCCAGTATTTTAGACTCAATCAATTGTCTTTTCAAAAAAAAAAAGAAATTAGAATCAATTAAACTTCAAATAAATCAGCAATACCATAACACCCCTTACAAAATGAGTTCAAGTGGAGAAATATTGTTATATTATACAAAAGTGTGTGGCTTTATAATCGCATTGAAAATAAGAGCAAATACATCTAACAAAATCCATATCAGTCAAACACCAAATCTTGTACTAATCATTGTGATTATGATCAATAACAGTAATTCGAATATGTTACTATATACACTTTTGTAACTATTAAATAGGGCCCAGCAAAATACTCAGATCCGAAAATTGAAATCATTCTGAAATACTAGTACCAAGTCCGAACTGAAACTAATCAAATATCAAAACGGATATAAAATTGTAATATTTAAAAATTTATAACTGAACCTATCTTCTGAATCGAAATATTTTAAATATTCAAAAATATTCAAAGCGGTATTATATATATTTAATAGACCTAACCGAAATTGAATGGACAATCAAACACCCACCCCCACTATTAACTATTAAACCAATTTGCGTTTAGTGTCTAAGTACAGTTTAGACGGTCACTATAGAACCTATGATTGGATACAACTCATACTAGCTAAGCATTTCATTTTGTCCCTTTATAGTTTTGTCCTTTTGTTGTGCATATATTCTTCTTTTTGGACACTTTGTGCAAATATTCTCGTATCACAAAGAATGAAAGACTGTAGACTAATACTTAGGGATGGGCACGGGGCAAATACCCAGTAAATTTTGAATACTCGATACTCGACTTGATTTGTTCGAATAATTATATTTTCTACTTGTAATTGATTCATTTTTTTTAGCGCTCAACATCAACTTTCATTAACCAAATGATTTGGATACAAGCAATTGTGACCACCATGCCTCAATAGAGGTTTTTAACCACAATGTGATCTATGGAAGTAGATATAGTATCATCTAGGATCACTTATTTGGATCCTGCATTACCTTATCTAACAACCTATCACTTAACCACTATGGAAACAAATTCACTTTACCAAATGGTGAAAATGAACTATCCCTTAAACCACAAACTACACGAGCATTGACCTATTCTGAAAAATTTGAGACCTCACAGAGGAGTTCTACTCTAAGCCCTTGTTGGAGATCACCACTTGATGGCCGTTAAGAACTTGGATCGCACCAACCAATGCCAAGGCGCATACTTCACCCTCGGGACCCATCCAGAAAAACAGTCTTACCCTAGCCTTATTCTGAGGATTCCAAGCCTAACGAACCACTAGATGAGAGTAAACCTTAGCCAGCAATTTCTTAATAAGTACAGAATCGGATTCCCCACCTAACCGGTGCATAAACTGCCACTTAGGACCTCCCATCTCGGGTTACCAGTCTTGAATCCAAAACCAGAGCCGCCAGAACAAAACGAAACCGCAACTTCAAAGAGCTTAGGCTTCGGTTCTTCCGGAATGAAGAGAAGCAGGTTCAGATGTCAAAACCAACCGGAGCTCCTTCACCACCACCTGCGAAACACACGATGAAGCTCGGGGGAGAATGACGACGGCACCGATTTGACATCTACGGAGGTACACGGAGCGTCGAAGGGGAAAAAAGCTCCGCTCAAAATCCAACCCTAAAAGCCGACCTCCGTCCACGACGCCTTCCTGACTCTACTCGTAGTGACTCCAGAAGCTCGGAAATCGATTAACACAGCCAGATCTGAGATCTGAAGAACCGGAGAGACCAGAGCTCACTCGCATCTCGCAGAGGGGAAGGAGATGAAGACGAAAGCAAAATAAAAGAAGAAAAGGGTAATGGGAGGTTCTCCGGCGACGACACGACGTTCGACGCCGGAGAAACACGGGGGCTAGGGTTCTACTCTTTTTCTCTCTCTTTCCTTTTGAACTCTCTCTCTCTCTAGATTTTATTTTCCCGTCCGTTTGTAATTGACTCATTTAAAACGGGTATTTGCCTTACCAAGTATTTATCAAATTTTTAAATACTTACAAATTACTTGACTTGTCTTGTTACTTGTTTAATATTTTGTTAACTATAAATTATTTGATTATTTAAATCTATACTTTAATTTAAAATATTTGAAACTTAAATTATGGTATATTTAAATCGAAAATTTGATTATTCGACTTCAATATTTGAACAAAGATTTTTGATTCATAAATCACAAGTCTTTTTTGAGTTGTGTTTATAGAAACAGAAATATCAACACTTATATTGAGTTTTGTTTATAAAGATATAAATGTTAACAGCATATATTTAATAAATATTAAATGTAATTATTATATAGAAAACGAGTAACAAGTAACGAGTTAAGTAGTTAAAAAATAAAGAAACTTAATACTTGACTTGTATTTAAAAATAATAAAAATTAGATATTTATTTTTGAGTTGATAATAACAAGTATTTATTCTTTCAAATAGAATACATGGCAAATAACGGGTACAAGCCAGGTGCCAAATATTTATGCTCAGCCCTACTAAAACTAAAATCTCATTGGAGAAGAATATATAGCTTACCAACAAAAAGGTGGCACCGTGACTATTTTTTGGAGTATCTAATAGAGATCTAGGAGGACATAAATTAATTTTTCGTTGAAAAGTATGTTCCTTAAAAAAAAGTTAATTCAA
>CAJHQP010012990.1:0-10421 GCA_905132765.1 Moricandia arvensis | reverse complement strand
GATATATGATATGTATATTTTTTGAATTGATTAAACCCAAAGCCACTTTTTAACTTTTTTTTTTACATTCAAAATCACTTTTTAAATGAGAAGCATTTTATTGTGGACCAAAGATAAATTGTGGACAATTTTATCCGTAGTAGGTGATGCGTAGATGTCTCATGTGTGGACGGATGATGCGTGGACGAGAATACGTGGAAGGGATACTGAGTTATGCGTAGATGGGTGATGTGTGGACGGGGTGGACAGATGATGCGTGCATGTACTGTTACTAGCACATACTTAATCTTCTTCCTCATGCTTTTCTATCTAGTTAAAACACAACTAATCCTTCACACAACCACCAAATCATTTAACATAGAAAACAAAAAGTTATATGTTTCCATAGTTAACAATCTAAAAAGTGGGGAAACCTTGAAGCTTATGTGAAATGTGTAAGTAATGATTTGGATTTTATTAAAATTTAACATTCAAGCAAACAGTCCGGTCACAGAAGCAAGACGCAGAAAATGAAGAAAGATAAAAGCTTCAAATCAGTATTCAAAAAAGAAGGATTTTTGATTCTTGCATTTTCCACTGTATCAAACCAGAGACAAAAGTCAAAACCAGAGAGAGAGACAGAGAGAGGAGATTCTTTGAACACCTTCACTCATGGAAACTACAGAGATGATACTCCTAAAAGTATTCTCCCAATACCAAAATAATCAGCAAATCTTTACCAAACAAACTTAAATTAGAAAAATGATCAAATTTTATTCAAAAGAATCATTAAATCACATTGACCTCAATGGGATCAAAGGAGATGACTTCAGACTCTGAGCCATCATCGAACTAAACCCAAATGTAATATCTCCATCGGCGCTGCGGATCCTAGAGCTGGAATGACACATCTTGAACGGTAACAGAGGCAGAGAAGAGCTGAATCTTGTGATGTTTATGTTTATCTCATCCACTGACACGCTGTTTATATCATCCACTGACACCGGAAAATGATTTAACGGCGGCAAGGAATCAAAAGACAAGAAGGAAGAAGGTCACGATATAGACCTTGAGCTTTCAATTTTTGACCGTAGCTAGACGACGAGTCTGTTACAATGCAATGGAGGCGGCGACCACGAGCTGAGAGCACGACAAAGAGGAAGAGCTGAGAACGACTTGACTACACTATGGAGATTTCAGAGAATGAGACGATTCTAATTTATTGTGGATGACTATTTGTAAACAAATTAAAACCGTTATGTCCACATCCTTTTACTATTGTCGATGAATGTATGTGGATGGTATATGCAGAGCAGTGCCTACTAACAAAAATTTGAAGCATTGGCTTAGGGCATAATTTTTTGCTAAAATTTTACATAGAGCAGTAATTACATAATTGTTATTTAATATGACCTGTTGGTAAAACTACTTCCTTGTAAAGTTATAGTCACTTGAATTTGGATTACAAACAATATTTTTTGAGACATTTGCTACAATTTTTCTTTTTTAAAAAAAAAAATATAGTTTATTTTTTGTCTATCTTATTATTAAAATTTTATACTGTGCTAGAAAATATATTGTATTTAAACCTAAGTCACTATTGATAATATTGGAATTAATTTATTTTAATATATTTTTATTTATTCCAAAACTAAAAAGGCTTTGTGATAGATATTTGTATGACATAATTATTTATATTAACGATTATATTTTAGTTTTATAATTTAATTTTTTAAATATATAAAATAAAAATATTTTTTTTTGGTAATTAGTAATTAAATATTTGTTTCACAAAAATAATTATTATTTGTTACTTTAACTTTAGAAAAATTAGTAAAAAGTAGTTATTGGCTTATGGCATTAAAAAGCTCTCGCACGGCTCTGGGTATATGTGCAAATAAAGAAAATACGAACGTGTTTGTGTGATTATGTAAATTAATGTTATGGACGGCTATTTGTGATTAAGTAGATGTGACATAGACTCATGGATAAGTAGTTGTAGATATGTATATATGAATTTGTTTTGTTAGGAACTTGTGTTATGAAACAAAACTTATATGCAAAAAATTAACTCCTAATCATATAAATCTTGTCTCCACTGCAAATATGAACAACATCACCACTCATTGTGTTTTAGATTACTTTCATCATCCTAGAGTTGAAAATTTCTAATGAAGCCAGTGGTAGCATCGAGCTTGAAGATTTTTTTGCCACTACTATCAAATAAAAACATAAAAGATCAAACAAATCTATATATGAGTCCACTTTTTTTTTCATTTTAGGTACCAACTTGTTTATTTTGATGAATTTATCAGTAATTAGGCATATACGTTCTGAATCTACATCATTTTGTCCATAATTTATTTTTCATGTATGATTATATTTTGTATGTTCATAGTTTGTGCATATCCATATATTTTGAATAAATTTTAAATATATAAAATATAAATGTTAAAATGGATGTTAAAATATAAAGGAAAAATTCTATAATTTATCACAGTAATTATATTTATTTTATGTACTATAAATTTTGAGAAAAAACAATATAATCATAATGGGAATGAATAAAAATGAAATAAAAATAATTAAAAATGGAAAAGTGGATTGCAGGAGAGAGAGAGAGCAAATATATATTTAGTCACGTGAAAAATATAGGTTAAAAGAAATTATTTTAAGTAGATGACATATTAGTCAAATAATAAAGCAAAAGTATGCTACAGGCATAAAGTGCCTTTAGTTGTAGTTATAAAGTGAGAAAGTGTCTACGCGTATATTTTCTATATTCTTTCATATCTAGAAGCTAAACAATTATAATTATAAAACAAATTCAAGAGACCGATTGAAGTAGAGCGGTGATAAGATGTCATTATGACCTTATACGGCTAGAGAAATTATGTTTTTTCTTGTCTAATTATTTTTCTTTTTGTTTTTGTTAATTTGATTACTCTTTGGTCATTGGAATTGGTATATCAAACAATTATTGATGACACACATCCTCATTGGAGACTTAAAATATCTATCAGATACTAAGCAAGTTATATACACAACAATTAAAAAGAAATTGGCACCATAAGTTAGTTTTTTTGTTTACTGCATGTGGTTGTGGTCAATAAAGTGTTGATTGATTGAAAATGTAACTGCACAAAGAAAAGACAGAGAGAACAGTGTTTTTGGCTTCGACAAAAGAAGGAACAAAAGAAATAGAAAGGGAATGTTGTCATCTACGTACAATATAAAAAATTTCAATTTTTTCATAAGTTTTTGATAATATTTTTCAAAAATATCATTAATAAATAATTATTTTCATAAATATCTTAATTTTATATAATTTTTTTTTAAAATATTTATAAAACATTTATAAATCCAACGTAAGTCCTTTAATGATAAACTCTAAATAAATAATCACTAAATCCTAAATCCAAATATTAGTATATTTTTGATTAATGATATTTTTGAAAAATGATACTTAACTTAAGATAATTAAAAAATTTCTCAAACAATATTTAGCTAACTGCAGCAATAAAAATAGTCTATCTCTTTCAAAAATAAAATAAAATAATTTATCTCGTTCAAAAAAAAACAAAATAATCTGTCTTCTTTAAATTTTCCATTCAAGAAAAATCGATAGATCTTCAAATTTAATATATTTTAGGAAAAATATTTTGATATAGAAAATACTCTGGAAGAAATAAAGTGAAATTTAGGATAAATAATATTGATTTTTATTGTTTAAAGAGTACTTGTTGTTTGATTAGCAAATATATAAATAATAATAATAAATTTACATATTTTTACTAAAACTCTAAATTTTCACTAATCGAAGAACATATAAAATTTTACTAATCTATATATATATATATATTTAACATTAATTTTTACTTAGAAATCATTTCATTTTAATGAAATTAAAACGACATCATTATAATAATAAAAAGAAAAGCATAAAATTTTCAGATCTAATGGTTCATAATATTTTAAACTTTTGACATTTTCGCCAGACTAAGTATAGACAACTTATTATTCCAAGGAACATATTAAACTTGTATTGATCCCGTGTATGCTGCAAATACTAAAAATATATATGTATATGTATTCACAATATGTTTAATTTTGAAGTATATATGATGTTATAAACAAAGAAACTGTAATTTATAGAGTAGATAAATTCAAATATATTGACATAAACTTGTAGTACGTTGTTGATTTAGATTTAAATTTGAAGAGGTTGAAAGTCTATTCAGATCTGTAAAGATGACTAATGTCTTAATTTCTGGTGAAAATTCTATTATTTCTCCGTCCCATCCTTAAAACGTCTCTTGACACAGTGATTTTTTATTAATTGCAAATTACTATAATATGTCAAATAAAATTTAGTTGATATTAAATCTTAATTTGGTATGGTTGAGATGGAAATATAAATTTGATGGTAGATTATTTGAAATAAATTTATTGAAAGATCAATGAGTGATTACAAGAAAAATAATTGTGGACAGCATTTTGAGGATGAACTTGTCAAGAACATGTTCAAAATCCTAGTCTCGTATATCGACTTATAGGTCGAACTCACTGATTTTGTTTTCGCTTTCTATTAACCGATTTGGTTTTCTTTAACCATCTCTTATCTTTATCAGGCCGAGTTCATTCACATGATTTGACTTATCGGTACACATTGTGCATATCCAACAGTTAAGTTTGTATTGTGCCTTCGACTTTATCATGTAATGTCTTTTAACCTTATCAAGTGAATCAAAATTGGCATATCTATATTGGGACAACAAGATATTTAAGGAATTCTTTAAAGAAAAATAATTGAAAAAATAATTGTATGTAGTGGAAATATTTAAATTGTTTACTGGAAAGAACATAACTGTCTTTTTCGTAGAAATCAAATGTCACTTGTTTCTGGAAGAGTAAAACAAGTGGAAGTGTAATGAACTGACTTGCCTTTTCGCAACCTATTTAAGCCTCTATTGTTTTTGGCTTCTCACTCAAAGACAAAACTTTATTTCTTATCTGATACCGCTTATCAATCTAGATGCAAAAAAAAAGTAATATAGATGCAAATTTTACAATCAGTACTATGTATATAAAGATACTCAGAGCATGATTATCCAGGAACCCCTAGTGGGGTTCCTATTTTTCTTCTTTTTTTAAAAAAAATAAAATAAAAAACGAATTAATTACGGATCGCCACGTGGCAGTGGAACCCGTAAACAGTGTAAGAAACCCTCCAAAAACGATTCTTATTTAGAAGTTTTAAGAACGATTCTTGCACTGTTCATAGGTCCCACATGTCAGTGGACCCCACGAACAGTTCAAGAGCCCCTCATAAGAGCTCCCATTAATCATGCTCTCACCATATACCACACAAAATTTTCTGGAACATATTATATATATAAAAATGTTAAGCAGTGATGATAGTCCCTCTCACTTAGGGGTGAGACGGACCGGATATCCGGGGTATTTTAGGATACCCGGATCCGGATCCGGATTCGCCGGATCCGTGACTTTAATATCCGGATCCGGATCCGCGTCTTCCGGGGTATCCGGACTTCGGATATCCGCCCAGATATTGTGATACCCGCGGATACCCGGATTCGGATCCGGATCCGTAAAAATAATTAAAAAATATAAAAAAATCTAAAAAAAATCTAAAAAAATCTAAAAATAAAACATAAATTAAATATTTATACAAAATTTATTACTATATATGACATATAATATTAGTAAAATTTAAATATAATATTAAAAAATATTTTATGTATAAATACTAATATATCAAATATAATTATTAATAAAATTAAAAATTTAATATATTTTAAAAACACGGATCCGGATCCGGATATCCGGACCTAAAAATTAAGATATCCGGATTTGGATCCGGTTTGGAACGGATCCGAAATTTTACTATCCGGATTCGGATCCGGGCACTCCGGATATCCTATTTTCGGAGCGGATCCGGGACGGATCTCGGATCGAATCCGGATCCCGGATAATACGTCCCAGGCCTACTCTCACTACCTGTCTAACATTTTTCAATTATTCTTGATGCTTACGTTTGTTTAAAATTCTGTGTGTTTTATTAGTCGTATACAAAAATTATAGTGTCTTTTATACAATTAAAATTATTGTTTAAAATCAAGCGATCGGTTCTTTTTTTTATTTTATCAACTAGATATTTCATTAACAACAAAAAAATAGAGTATACGGCCTTAGACCCAAACAAGAAGAAAGTGAAGACTTTGCTAAAAGATCCGCTGGCCCATTACGGGACCTGGGAACGAAGAGTTAACAAGACGCTTTCCACTGGCATCTTAACAAGGGAAAGACTACCCACATTCAATTCCTTTTTAACTTGATTTAAATTTGGTCGTTTCCGTCCTATTTGCATTTGTTTTTACTGTTCTTTTAATTAATATAAAAAAATAACTTAAAACAGTCATAATTTTTTTATCATAAAAATAATATTTAAAGAGAAAATAACTGAATAAACTTTATAAAAAAGTGTAAATATAAATTTATATTTCTATGATTGATTAATCTAGACTTAGAGTATAGAGTTATAAGATGAAGTTTCTGAGGTGAAGTTTATTATTTAAAATATTAAAATTAAAATTAAAATTTTAAAAACAAAAAGAATTATTTCAAATTACTTGAGAAAATTAATCATTAATATAAGTAATTTTTTTGTGAAATTTGATTTGAGAGATTCTTTTGTCTTCTTTTATCCTACTTGGCTCTCACTAAAATATATATATTCCAGAAAAACAAAATATCTACAAAACGATAACTATACATCTCGTGGGTCCTTGATTTTTTTCACACACTAATCCTTAAGATTTAGGCAATATCGATGTATGTAATTTACGTGACATTTGTTTAAGGAGATCTTGTTTGATAACTTCCATGTTTCATAATAAGGGTCATATTTGGTTTTAAATTTTGTTTTAAGAAAATGTTATTCTATAATTTTAATGTGATTTTGTAAATTAAATTCAGTTTTTATATTTTTGAATAATCAATAGATTTTTATTTAAATAATTTTCATTTAATTAATCATATATTAAATAAATATATGTGAGTTCATTATATATTTTTTTTATTTTCTGTGAATAGTATTTTTTTTTGTCAATTTTTTTTGTGAAAAGTGTTAAAGTGACATTTTAGAAAATATAGGAACATTTTACGCAAGTCTTAACTGTTCGTAATGAAACTTGGTTTACATAATAGGTGATTGACTTTAATAAAATTATATACGTCATCATGAAAAATAGGGAGGATGAAAAAGATCAAACTCGTTATGTGGTTTGTATTTAATGTAATAAATATAACAATACACAACACATAGTACCTATTTTCATAAATAAGTCTGGATTAGTTTTTCAATATTGATATATTTAATTTAACAATACACATATAACACATACATCAATAACGGAAAGAAGTATAATGTAAGTATACACATAAGACATGGTCATACATCATCATCTAGACCATGCACGGGATCTTCATTATACATCGCTTTCAAAAATGTCGCAAAAATAATTACGATTTCATCGTATAGCTAGATTTTCCTCCCGTACTTTGTCTCCCATTCATAAACCAGACCAGAACACACATCAACATATTTTTACTCATTCTATTGGCATATATATTAGTCAAAATAGTAATTATAAATATATATATATATATATATATATAAACTCGTAACAAATTCGTTTAGTCAAAATTATCAATCTGAAGATATACAAATATTGCAAGAGGAATATAATATCACATGTGACCAGAATATGAAACTTATCTCTTGGTTTTAGATATATTCGTCTTTGGCATGGTTGGTAATCACCATATGTAATAAATAAACCCTATCTGGACTTATTAGGGATTTGTGTTTCTTATAAAAAATGTATAAACACTACCTGGAGTTTTGGAATTATATATGCCGACCTAATTGTAACAGTGACTCTCACTCGTATTTGAATTTTATTAACATAACTAATGATCCGGATGTATAATAATTATTAAATTATCTTAAATTGAAAAATAGACAAGAAAATAAAAGTTCAGATGATTTTGCTTCCAACCTGTTTAATCTTATCCTGACGACGTTGACAACAAAAAAAATCTTATCCTCACGACCAAAAAAGAAAAATCTTATCCTTTTACCCAACATAACACAATCACGTCAAAACAAAAGACTACAAAATTTAAAGACTTTTTTTTTTTTTTTTGCTAAAACAAAATTTAAAAAAAAAAAATTTGTAAATTTTGTAAAAAATTTTTGTAAATTTTGTAAAAAAAAAATACAAAATTTAAAGACTTACGTTATACATTCGATAACATACGGAGATTTGACTCGATACCAGCCAATAAAGTACAATTACCACCGCAAATGAATTATTTGTTTATTATGTTATTTTTCTTCACGATTATTATTATTATTTTTTCTGAACAACGCAATTATTTTTCTTTGGGTTGAAAATGGGGTGCCTTGTAAAGGCTGTATCGTTGTATATATTCAACTTTTAGTATATTAAAGTTCATTAAACCACTTGATGAATCAATACAAGTTGTACTGCCTTAGCTATGGGCTTTACTGTTTTTATTTTCTCTTTTTATCTAATAGAGAGCCACCAATTTCACACAAAAAAATACAAGTTGTTACTCTTGTTTTACCTAGCTACTCTTAAACGAATGTTATGTATGGATGGTCGATTAAAAAACGAATGTCATATATGATGATGAGCAACAATGATGAATGGCAAAAAAGAAACTAAAGATGGGCGCACATGACAAGATTTCGTTGCAAAATAACTAAGTTACCACCCAATATTAAAAAAAAAATATTGTTACTTTCTCTCAATTATTCTACCGATGTTACACAATGAACAAACTTCGCTTTTCACCAGTTGCAGTGACGAAAATTGAAAGCCGCTAAAGATTGTCTCAGTCCATAAAGTCCAAATAGATTTAGATAAATAACATGCATAAAATGATAAAAGATTTATCTAGAAAGTTTAATTTTATTTTACTGGAGATAAGACAATCAATCATGTGTTATTTCTTATTGCCAAAATTGTAGTCCCTTAGTTTTGTTTTGTGTTATTATATTGGTGATAAGAAGAGGTCAAAATGACAATTTCCAATGTTTGAAGAGATGAGGAAACACGACAGAGATAAATGTTTGTGTTGCTAACAAAAATATTTAATTATTTTGCTTCTTTTTGTTTGATGTCCTGTAAGAATTTTCATACATTTTGAATAATAGTATTTAGATAACAAAAAAAGAGGAATTTAAGTGGTTCACTTAACTACGCATACTAGCCACTGAAAAAGAATGTAGGCAATTTAAAACATTTTAATTATATAATTATCCAAATAATTCATAATATAACTCTAAATTGCAAGCTTCCCCTATAAAAATGAATTGGAAATTTTAAACACAAGAATTTATGGTAGGTTTGTTCAAAGAAAAAAAAAGAATTTATGATAGGAGGACTTCAACTTTTATCAGTATCAAATGCTAAGGAGTCAATCTTAAACTACACCACAATCTCAAACTACTCAATAATTTGATTAAAACGAATAGGTTAGTATATTGATGATCATTATTTTTCATGGATTTTTGGATATATATGGAAGGGGAGTAATAATAAGATGTTTAATAATGTTGACAAAAATTATCATGATACGTTACAGTTAGCAGAAACAAAAATAGTATTATGGAATGAAGCATAAGTGATAATGCTGCAAACGAAACCATCATCTAATTCAGATGATACTACACAAAATTAAAAAGATAGTATCTTATAGATAGGTTTTGGAAAGATAAAGTTCTTTCGACAACGTTAATTTAGTAAACTTGAATGATTTGAGGGTTTGATGGGGCGAGAAATATAAGAGCAGGTCTTTTAACTTTGCATGCGGAATTTGAAGTTTCAATCTGAGCGACAAAATATATAAATTTTTTTTGACAATTTCAGTTGATTTTTGCCGACAAATTGTTCTCAAATGATATATAATTTCAGAGCTGAAGAATGATTTGATTTTACAACTTACTTTGAAAAAAATACAATATATAAAGAAAATTTCAACATGTTCGTGATCTTTCACTTATCCGATATTTAAAATAAGAGCGGACAATTTTACATGAGGTATTCAGAGTCAATTGTCATATTTTCACATGGACAAAAAGTTACCAATTTAATTAGTAAAGTTGATTGAGTTTTATAATGTTGATGTAAAAAAATACTATTCGGGATAAAATATTTAATATTATAAATATTTTATGCTTAGGTTTGGTGCGTTTATTAAAAGTGTATATTTTGGATAGAAACGAATATATGATGATATATCCAGCCACATAGAAAATATAGAACACCCTTTTATTGACTTATTGTCTGTTTATAAAACCAACCAACCAGAAGAATTGTGTCACAAGA
>CAJHQP010012989.1:0-10421 GCA_905132765.1 Moricandia arvensis | reverse complement strand
CCAAGGGCGAGTTATATATGCTTGAAGAGCTTGATCCTGTTTCTGATTTTAGTTGTTCCTTTACTACTGTTTCTTCTGCTTTGAATAAGAATGCTTTGTGGCATGCTAGACTAGGACATCCTCATGTTAGAGCTTTGAACTTGATGTTACCAGGTGTTATTTTCGAAAATAATGAGTGTGAAGCTTGCATTTTAGGCAAGCATTGTAAGAATGTCTTTCCAAGATCATCTACTGTTTATGAGAAGTGCTTTGATTTGATTCATTCTGATGTTTTGACTGCTCCTTGCATATCTAGGGATAATCATAAGTATTTTGTGACATTCATTGATGAAAAATCTAAATACACCTGGTTAACACTCATTCCATCTAAAGACAGAGTCCTTGATGCATTTAGAAAATTTCAATCCTATGTGACTAACCATTATCATGCCAAGTTTAAAATTTTTAGATCAGATAATGGAGGAGAGTACACAAGTCATGCCTTCAAGGATCACTTAGCTCGTCATGGGATCCTTCATCAGACCAGTTGCCCTTACACTCCACAGCAAAATGGAGTGGCTGAGAGGAAGAACCGCCATCTCATGGAGATTGCAAGGTCCTTAATGTTTCAAGCAAATGTGCCTAAGAGATTTTGGAGTGATGCTGTGACTACTGCTTGCTATCTCATCAACCGCACACCCACAAAGGTCGTGAATGATCAAGCCCCCTTTGAGGTTCTCAACAAGTACAAGCCATCAGTGGACTATCTACGGGTCTTTGGGTGCCTCTGCTATGTACTGATTCCTGGAGAGATGAGAAACAAGTTAGAAGTCAAGAGTACAAAGGCAATGTTTATAGGCTACTCCACAACTCAGAAGGGATACAAGTACTATGATCCAGTGGCAAGAAGAGTTCTGGTGTCTAGGGATGTCAAGTTCATAGAAGAAAGGGGGTATTATGAGGACAAGAATCAAGAAGAGTTGAAGGACCTTACCTCGGATAAGGCAGCAACTCTTAGAATTGTCTTGGAAGGTCTTGGCATTGGAGTGACCAAGAACCCGGATGAAAGTGGTCCAACAGGGACGAATGAAGCAAATCAGTCTCCCCACCTTGATCATGAGGGGAGAAACACTGAAGATCAAGTAGATGAAGAATCTGGTAGTGGTGGTGAAGAGTTTGATTCGGGACAAGAAGACTTTGACTCTCCAGGGGAAGATAGAAGTTCAGGTTCTCATGATCAAGGTGGAGATACTCAAGAAGGTTAGAGAAGTACTGAACATCAAGGGGAGGAAGAACCGGAAAGAAGGGAAGTAGAACCGCAGCAACAGCTGAGAAGAAGTTCTAGGATAAGAAGACCACCATCTGATTGGGTTAACACTAGGGTTTACTACAATGCCCAAGCTGTTGCTCATCCATCCCAAGTGGTCTGCTCCTTTACTAAGTATCCAGAGGAACATTGTTCCTTTATGGTGAGTCTGGACGAGAGCTATATACCAAGATCTTATGAGGACGCTGTCAAAGACAAGGAGTGGAAGGAGTCAGTTGGTGCTGAAGAAAGTGCCATGATTAAGAATGACACATGGTATGAGAGTGAGCTACCAAGAGGGAAGAAGGCTGTGACCAGTAGATGGATCATTACCATCAAATACTTGGCAAATGGGAAGATTGATAGGAAGAAAACCAGGTTGGTTGCAAGAGGATTTACTCAAACCTATGGAGAAGATTATGTGGATATGTTTGCTCCAGTTGCAAAACTTCACACTATCAGAATCATACTGTCTCTTGCGGTTAACCTTGAGTGGGGCCTTTGGCAAATGGATGTGAAGAATGCTTTTCTTCAAGGAGAACTTGAAGATGAGGTTTATATGCATCCTCCACCAGGCCTGGAACACTTAGTAAAGAAGGGAAATGTTCTTCGGCTTAAGAAGGCAATCTATGGTCTCAAACAATATCCTAGAGCCTGGTACAACAAGCTGAGCACAACTCTCAATGGAAAAGGGTTCAAGAAATATGAACTGGACCATACCTTGTTCACTCTCTCGACCACATCAGGTATAGTTGTCCTTCTTGTGTATGTTGATGATATCATCATCACAGGAAGTGACAAAGCAGGTATTCAATCCACTAAAGACTTCCTTAATCTGTGTTTGAAATTAAAGACTTGGGAGAGACGAAATACTTCCTTGGTATTGAGATATGTAGATCCAAGGAAGGTTTGTTTTTGTCCCAGAGAAAGTATACACTTGATCTCTTGAAAGATGCAGGGAAGCATGGAGGAAAGACAGCGAAGATGCCACTAGAGGATGGGTACAAGGTTCCTCGTGAGGGGGAGATTGAAGACAACCGACCATTCCATGATCCTAAGCTTTATAGAAAGCTTGTTGGTAAGTTAATCTTCCTTACCATTACTCGACCTGATATCTGTTTTGCTGTGAACCAGGTGAGTCAACACATGCAAATCCCAAAGGAACATCACTGGCATATGGTTGAAAGGATCCTGATGTATCTCAACGGATCATCAAACCTTGGAGTATGGATGGGGTGCAACAGAAGTACTGAAGTGGTGGGCTACTGTGATGCGGATTGGGCAGGAGATAGGATGGACAGGAAGTCGACCACTGGATACTGCACCTTCATAGGTGGGAACCTGGTCACATGGAAAAGTAAGAAGCAGAAGGTGGTCTCTTGTTCCAGTGCCGAAGCTGAGTATAGGGCAATGCTTAAGCTCACAAACGAGCTGGTATGGATCAAAGGCATTCTAAAACATGTGGAGGTTGATCAGTCTACACCAATGACTATGCATTGTGATAATCAAGCTGCGATCCATATAGCCTCCAACTCAGTTTTCCATGAAAGAACCAAGCACATTGAGGTGGATTGTCACAAGGTGAGGCAAATGATTGGATTAGGAGTGACCTTGCCGTGCTATACAAGAAGTGAAGAACAGTTGGAAGATGTGTTTACAAAGGCTGCAAGACAGAAGACAATGGAGTCCATCAATGTGAGGTTGGGACTCATTGATCTAAACCAACTTAGCTAATCCCCTGCTATGTGGTGTCCACTCTTTTTCCCTCATCAAAGGGTTTTATCCCAACCAGGGTTTCCTCTTTGGTGAGGTTTTTAATGAGGGAGATCTCATAGCCTTCCAAGCTCGACTTGTTCCATATGGTCAAGCTTGAGGGGGAGTGTTAAGTTGAGGTATCTAGTTTGTGTGGAATAGAGAGAAGGAGGAAAAGAGAGGGGTTTGAGTCGACCTTGTCCGTACAAGGCCGTACAAGGCCGTACAGGCCGTACAAGGTCGACCCAAAAGAGCTTTAAACCATGTTTTGGCAATGTGCAAAAATGGGATTGTCCGTACAAGAAAAAGTTACTGAGGTGAAAAAGGTAAAAAGGTAAAAGAGGAGAACTTACCATGAGAAGATCGAGTGGTTAACTTGGAGTGAAAGAAAGGGTTTGGGTCGGGTAAACCTTGAAGCTTTAGGCGCCAAGGTTACCGTTTGTAGATAAGGCTTGGTCAAGCTTCCAGCCGGTGCAAGCTGTAAAGTGAGGAGCATCTAGTTAAGATGCCATTGGCATCTAGCAACCAGATCCACTCATTTGAACCATTAGGCGCGCCTCTTCTCCTATCCACATGCTTTCCCTCTCTTGCTTTACGAATCCCTTGTAAACCCTCTCTATATATTCTGAACTCTCTCTATGAATAAAGCATACAGTTCTCTCTAAACTTTCGAGTCTCACAATGTTCTTCATAGTCTTCATTAATCTTCTTAGTTCTTAGTCTAAACCGAGTCTTTTGTTCATCAAATCTCTTTCTAGTCTCGTTCTTGTTACTTATTCATCTAAGATCCTAAAAGATCTTACTAGGAACGTGTTAAGTGGTATCAGAGCATCTCTAGAAGGGGAGTTCTCGTTATCCTTTCTGTTTTCGATCCGATCTTTTCATATTCTCTTAAGTTTTTGATCGATTTGTGTTTTGTGTTGATTATAACGAGTGATCTGATCTTGTTCTTGTGTTTACCGATTGATCTATTCATCCTTGTGAGTTCTATTGATAAATCTGATCGTTTGATTGATAAAACTGAGAAATCTAAAAGTGTGTTCATCGATTCAATATGTGATCGATTCATCTACTCTGTTGTTGTGATTGATCATTGTTCTCTGATCTGAAAATCGATTGATCTATTCTTATACTGGTTCTAGATCGATTGATCTTTGTTTATTTCGTGGAAAGTTGATTGATTTACAAGTCTAGATCACGGATTTTTGAAAATCGTTTCCAATACTTGTTGTTTACGTTACAAGTTTGTGATCTCGAAATTGAAAAGTTTCTTTGTATTTTGATCCATTCTGTTGATTCACAGATCATCAAACTGTGTTAGGTAAGATCTTTTAGGATCTTAGATGAATAAGTAACAAGAACGAGACTAGAAAGAGATTTGATGAACAAAAGACTCGGTTTAGACTAAGAACTAAGAAGAATAATGAAGACTATGAAGAACATTGTGAGACTCGAAAGTTTAGAGAGAACTGTATGCTTTATTCATAGAGAGAGTTCAGAATATATAGAGAGGGTTTACAAGGGTTTCGTAAAGGAAGAGAGGGAAAGCATGTGGACATGAGAAGAGGCGCGCCTAATGGTTCAAACGAGTGGCTCTGGTGGCTAGATGCCAATGGCATCTTGACTAGATGCTCCTCACTTTACAGCTTGCACCGGCTGGAAGCTTGACCAAGCCTTATCTACAGATGGTAACCTTGGCGCCTAAAGCTTCAAGGTTTACCCGACCCAAACCCTTTCTTTCACTCCAAGTTAACTACTCGATCTTCTCATGGTAAGTTCTCCTCTTTTACCTTTTTACCTTTTTCATCTCAGTAACTTTTTCTTGTACGGACAACCCCATTTTTGCACATTGCCAAAACATGGTTTAAAGCTCTTTTGGGTCGACCTTGTACGGCCTGTACGGCCTGTACGGTCTGTACGGCCTGTACGACCTTGTACGGCCTGTACGGCCTTGTACGGCCTGTACGGCCTTGTACGGCCTGTACGGCCTTGTACGGACAAGGTCGACTCAAACCCCTCTCTTTTCCTTCTTCTCTCTATTCCACACAAACTAGATACCTCAACTTAACACTCCCCCTCTAGCTTGACCATATGGAACAAGTCGAGCTTGGAAGGCTATGAGATCTCCCTCATTAAAACCTCACCAAAGAGAAAACCCTGGTTGGGATAAAACCCTTTGATGAGGGAAAAAGAGTGGAGACCTCATAGCAGGAATTAGCTAAGTTGGTTTAGATCAATGAGTCCCAAGCTCACATGGATGGACTCCATTGTCTTCTGTCTTGCAGCCTTTGTAAACACATCTGCCAACTGATCTTCACTTCTTGTATAGCACGGCAAGGTCACTCCTAATCCAATCATGTGCCTCACCTTGTGACAATCCACCTCAATGTGCTTGGTTCTTTCATGGAAAACTGAGTTGGAGGCTATATGGATCGCAACTTGAGTATCACAATGCATAGTCATTGGTGTAGACTGATCAACCTCCACATGTTTTAGAACCTCCACTTCCTGTTTTAGACTGGTTTGCTTCATTCGTCCTTGTTGGACAACTTTCATCCGGGTTCTTGGTCACTCCAATGCCAAGACCTTCCAAGATAATTCTAAGAGTTGCTGCCTTATCCGAGGTAAGGTCCTTCAACTCTTCTTGATTCTTCTCCTCATAATACCCCCTTTCTTCTATGAACTTGACATCCCTAGACACCAGAACTCTTCTTGCCACTGGATCATAGCACTTGTATCCCTTCTGAGTTGTGGAGTAGCCTATAAACATTGCCTTTATACTCTTAACTTCTAACTTGTTTCTCATCTCTCCAGGAATCAGTACATAGCAGAGGCACCCAAAGACCCGTAGATAGTCCACTGTTGGCTTGTACTTGTTGAGAACCTCAAAGGGGGCTTGATCATTCAAGACCTTTGTGGGTGTGCGGTTGATGAGATAGCAAGCAGTAGTCACAGCATAACTCCAAAATCTCTTAGGCACATTTGCTTGAAACATTAAGGACCTTGCAATCTCCATGAGATGGCGGTTCTTCCTCTCAGCCACTCCATTTTGCTGTGGAGTGTAAGGGCAACTGGTCTGATGAAGGATCCCATGACGAGCTAAGTGATCCTTGAAGGCATGACTTGTGTACTCTCCTCCATTATCTGATCTAAAAATTTTAAACTTGGCATGATAATGGTTAGTCACATAGGATTGAAAGTTTTTAAATGCATCAAGGACTCTATCTTTAGATGGAATGAGTGTTAACCAGGTGTATTTAGATTTTTCATCAATGAATGTCACAAAATACTTATGATTATCCCTAGATATGCAAGGACCAGTCCAAACATCAGAATGAATCAAATCAAAGCACTTCTCATAAACAGTAGATGATCTTGGAAAGACATTCTTACAATGCTTGCCTAAAATGCAAGCTTCACACTCATTATTTTCGAAAATACCACCTGGTAACATCAAGTTCAAAGCTCTAACATGAGGATGTCCTAGTCTAGCATGCCACAAAGCATTCTTATTCAAAGCAGAAGGAACAGTAGTAAAGGAACAACTAAAATCAGAAACAGGATCAAGCTCTTCAAGCATATATAACTCGCCCTTGGTAACTCCTTTTCAAATCATCCTTTGGCTCTCAATATCCTGAAACTAAACCTCGTTAGGACTGAATATCACCTTACAATTCAAATCATTAGTGCATTTCTTAACTGATATCAGGTTTGAAGTGAATTCAGGCATATAGAAAGCTTTTGAGTTCTTACTAAACAGTTTTAGATTTCCCACTCCTCTAATAGGAATCTTATCACCATTAGCAATCATGACATAACCATTAGCTGGTTCAATAGCTTTGATCAGATTGGTGTCACTTATCATGTGATGGGAGGCTCCTGAGTCTACTATCAAAGGTTTACCTGAGCTATTAGCAATATGACAAGTTCCTTTAGGAATAGAACAAGCAAGACTTTGGCGGTTCATTTCTAATGTCCTACCAGTTCTATCAGTCCTGAGATCAATCACATTTTCTAGCTTACTAGCAACCATTGAAGCACCAAGAGAATACCCATTAAGGTTACCAAAGGTTTTACCATTCTCCTTAAGCATTTTGATGAGGGCTTCAATGTCAGACCTCCGGATGTAGTCTTGATCATTGTTCCTGCTGGTACCACCCGTGTAGGCAACAAGAGACTTTCTTTCACTAGCCTCCCTCTTATCACCATCGGTTGTCTTGCTTGTGCTTGCAACAGTTGACCCCTCCGAGATGTGAGCTCTAGCTTCCCTCTCCTTCATGAACTTGGCCGGCTTGAGATGTGGGTGGAGGATCCAACACTGACTCTTCTTGTGGCCGTGCTTCTTGCAATGATCACAGTTACCATTGAACCTCCGGTCTTCATACTTGTTGAAAGCAGCTTTGTTTGCCATTGGTGTTTCAACCTGATCAGTTTGCGCAGCTTGGTTAGCCAAGGTAAGCTCCGCCTTACCTCCAAACAACCCAAAAGAGCCTTGCTCCTTTTGTATCTGAGCACACACATCTTCTAGAGATGGAAGCTTCTCAGCTCTCAGGATATGCTTGACGAGGCTGTTGTAGGCAGGGTTTAGAGTGAGCAGGAGCCCAAAGACCTTATCCTGCTCTCGCCTTTCATTCAACTCATCAGCATCAACCGTGCTTGGTCTCAGCATCTCTAACTCGGACCAGAGGGCTCGGAACCTTCCAAGATGCTTAGTGAATTTCATATCTTCTTGTAGCAACCCGTTGATTGCTCTCTTCACCTCAAACACTCGGCTCAAGTTTGAGATGTTTCCATACACCTTCTTCAAGGTCTCCCATAGATCCTTTGCGGTTTCACAGTAGCTATAAGCTTCCATGATAGGAGTCTCAAGAGATCCTTGAAGAAGTGTCATCACCATCATGTCTTCTTGCTGCCACTTCTCCACCTCACTTGTGGCACTTGCAGCTTCACCTTCTTGAGTAATGAGCTTAGGAGCTTCACCTGATGTGATATGACCCCATAAGCCCTTACTTCCCACAGCAGTCTTCACCAAACGAGACCACAACAGATAGTTACTCCCCTTTAGAGTAACCGGAACCTTCATGCTAACACTATCCATCTACAACCAGCTTGACTTCAAAAGCTTGGAAATGAATGGATCTATACCTTAGAACACGGATGAACCCAGAAATGAGAGGAAAGGTTGAGTCTTTAAAGGTAAGAACGTGAAAGACTCAAGCTTTTACACCACACAAGCTTCAAACTTCAGTCTTCTACCCGGATCTTCAAAGAACAGCTTTAGATCTTCAAAAAACTTCAACCTTGATCTTCTTCAACTCGATGAACACAAACCCAGATCGTGATGAACCTGGCTCTGATACCATATGATCTTTTACGATCTTAGGTGAATAAGTAACAAGAACTAGACTAGAAAGAGATTTGATGAACAAAAGACTCGGTTTAGACTAAGAACTAAGAAGATTAATGAAAGACTATGAAGAACATTGTGAGACTCGAAAGTTTAGAGAGAACTGTATATTTTATTCATAGAGAGAGTTCAGAATATATAGAGAGGGTTTACAAGGGTTTCGTAAAGCAAGAGAGGGAAAGCATGTGGACAGGAGAAGAGGCGCGACTAATGGTTCAAACGAGTGGCTCTGGTGGCTAGATGCCAATGGCATCTTGACTAGATGCTCCTCACTTTACAGCTTGCACCGGCTGGAAGCTTGACCAAGCCTTATCTACAAACAGTAACCTTGGCGCCTAAAGCTTCAAGGTTTACCCGACCCAAACCCTTTCTTTCACTCCAAGTTAACCACTCGATCTTCTCATGGTAAGTTCTCCTCTTTTACCTTTTTACCTTTTTCACCTCAGTACATTTTTCTTGAACGGACAACCCCATTTTTGCACATTGCCAAAACATGGTTTAAAGCTCTTTTGGGTCGACCTTGTACGGCCTGTACGGTCTGTACGGCCTGTACGGCCTTGTACGGCCTTTACGGCCTTGTACGGACAAGGTCGACTCAAACCCCTCTCTTTTCCTCCTTCTCTCTATTCCACACAAACTAGATACCTCAACTTAACATTAGGGCCTTAGTCGATTGTGTCTTTGATAAGTTTTCTGATCTTTGTTTGATCAAAATCCTTTGGAGTAATCGATTTGAATCCGTTACTTGTTGATCAAGTTTCTGTTTCGAAATTTCTTGTTCAAGTAAACTTGTTTCCTTTGTCGTTTCGATTTGAACTCTTTACCGGTTGAGTGTTTGATTTGTTCCAGGAACAATGGGGAATGAATCAGATGAGGAAGCTGCACTAATGAGAAGGAACAAGCTGCTGATGGAGGTCATGACCCAACAACTCAATCAGACTATGATCTCAACCATGGGAGACTTGATGAAGGCTAACATTAAGGAATTGCGGGATGAACTTATGCAAGAGATCAGGCAAACTACTGGTCAAGGCACTAGCAATGAGCCTAGAAGAGAAAGGGCAACCCCACACGCCAAGTGTTAAACCGAATAAGAGATGAAGTTATGATCTATTAGGAAGGCTGGAAAAGACTTATGAAATGGAGAGTAAGAAGTTTGGAGGTGTCTGTACAAGGCCGTACAGATGGTCCGTACAAGGCCGTACAAGTGGTCCGTACAAGTGGGTAAAAAGAAGTTTACCTTGGACGAGAAAACTTACCCGGGTAAGAGTAACTCGACCCAGAGTTACTCTTACTAGTTACCAAGTGGATCAAGCTTGACTGATGCGCGTGTTGGACAGGCTGGCTCGTGCTGGAAGAGCATCTGGTCAAGATACCAAAGGAATCTCGCGTGTGAAGCACTCTAGCCACAAGTTTGAATTAGGCGCGCCTAAGACCGGTTGACTCCACATGCTTGGCGAGAAAGCTTATCCTAAACCTTATCTTCTACCCGTTGTAAACCCTTATTTCCTCCCCTATATATTTGTAACTCCTCTCATTAATCAAGGCAAGCAATTTTCGAGTCTCTCTTATTTCTCTCTAGTGTTCTTGGTGTTCTTCATCTCGAAATGGTTTCTTAATCAAGTTTCAAGCTTTTAGTCTCCAAATCTCTTCTAGTCTCTCTCAAACTCTATTCTATCCGTTTATTCTCTGTTTCTTCTCAATCTTTCATGGTATCATAGCCAGGTTCTCATAAATCTTGGTTTTGATTTCATATCTCACGAAGAACACTCAAGAACACCTTTTTCATTCCGCAAAGCTTCAAGATGGAAAGTAACAAAACAACCGTGATTCCAGTGATACTTAAGGGGGGAAACTATCACCTATGGTCTCGTGTGGTGAAGACAGCAGTGGGGAGTAAGGGTTTGTGGAACCACATCCTTGAGGGTGAGGCTCCAAAGCTCATTACTCGTGAAGGCGACAAGGAGGTTGTCGTAT
>CAJHQP010012988.1:0-10422 GCA_905132765.1 Moricandia arvensis | reverse complement strand
TACTAAAAAAAGTTAACTCAAAATATGAATAATTAATAATAGATTAGTACTTTACTTTTTTTGAGCACAGTGCAAAACCTATCTATTGAGATAACATAAGATCGGCTTCTGAAGACAAAAAACGGTGCATGCTCGAATGGTGACAGATACTATCGTTATATGTCGAATTTAAATGTTGATATGATATACATGATCACATAATGATAGTGCTCCATTCATAACACATGTATTTGTAACCACACACGCGCAACACAGTCAAAATTTATCAGGAGATTACAAGCAGCCACATGTAAATATGTTGCTGTGGGCGCATTATACCAATCATGACGAATATCATAGTATAGTGTCGTATTCCACACTACTATTACTGCAGCGATGAGAGAGATATAGAAGAGGAAAAATTGCTACATTGAGTTTCTATTCACGACAAAGAATCTATTATTTTGATAAGATTCTCGCTTAATAATCTAATAATATATAGATTTTCGCATAAAGTATGGTATGAGAACAGATGTGTCCGCTTATAGTGTGTCATCATGACATGGGTTAATGTCCAGTTATGATATATGCTCATCGTTGTAACCTATAATATCAGAAGCTCATAACGGGCTTGAGTTTTGCCTGCAACTAAACAAAGGTCACGAGAGAGTCGGAGATCCGAATCGAGATGGCCGTCTAGGTTTCTGTATCTGGTGTGGTGCTGCGTCTCTGCTCTCTTCTTCTTCCTCACCGTCTCGAAGGTGCTGCCCAGCGAGGATGATATACACGGTAGGAGATAAGATGCTTCGACGTAAGAAACTACGGTGGCCCGCGGCGATAGTCAAAAGAGCGGAACATACGCTGAGTTTCGCGATACGAAGGCCTGGAACGATGCTTGTGGGCATGGAAGTGGTGGAACGTTCATCGCGGGTCTATATATACGCTCTATGTGAACATCTATCTGGGCAGTCCGAAGTAATCGTTCGTCGTGCGTCGCATGCAAAGTAACATCACTTTTATAATCACCGGACCTGTGTACGGCCTCCTCAAGATCCTGGACGTCATCAAAGCAAGAAGGCATGGATCGAGTTCCGGTTACCGTAGAGCAATCTCAGCCGTTAGCAGGAGTGAGAGGATTACTTGCATGGTCAAGGTTATCATCTGGTGCTTGGTCCTCAAGCGATCGTAACAAAAACCCCTAATTGTCGTACACTAGCTATCAACATAGGTTTGCGTTCGTTAGATCCTCGAGGATCAACGGTCTGAGATCTATCACGCAAAATGGGTCACTTAAACTTGTTCTCGGTCGAGGATTTAACATTACGGCGTGACCATCATGGCTTCCTGGAGATAGCCCTAATACCGATGGTATCAGATAGAGTAGATCAAAGGATATGCATATTTACACGTCACTATCGCAACCGGTGACGATTGCATCGGCAATACTTGACGGAACTAACCAATTTGGATGTTCTCTAATGTCAGGTATATTATTTCGCCTTAATTATAGCTTTAAATTTATTTATTCGCGGAATATAGCAACCCTCTTAAACCAAAAATATGTAAAGTTACATAACACCATTAGATATATGATAATGATTAATATTCTCTGATTGTTTTTTTCTTTTTTATTGTGTCAACCAATAAGTTCATTTTACTTTCTTTGTCTTCAATTTTTTTAAGTGTATTCAATATATAGTTTAAGAACTTGATTAGCTAAAATTTAGCAAACCTTTTAACATATATTTAAAGTTGTGTTATGTTAACCATATGATATGTGGTAATATTTTCTGATTTTACATTTTTTTTGGTTAACTAAGTATATTTTCTTTGTTTACTATGTGGATTTACTGATCTTGTGATATATCCCTAGGTGCGGACCAGGGCACGGGATTTAAGTGTCGGAAGCCTCGGCAGGTATAAGATGAGAAGAACGTCGAAGGGCTTAACCGTGAGAAACTCGGTTTTCAACGGTACAACCGACGGTTTAAGGATCAAAACATATGCTAAGTCGGTCTCGGCCAATATCGGTTTCAAACTTCTTGTACGACAATATCCAAATGGTTCAATGTTGAAAACCCTATCGTCATCGACCAACAGTATTGTCCACATGGACAATGCGATAGGTCCTGGAAAGTATGACTCTCATGTTCAGATCAGGAGACGTGAAGTATAAGACAAAAGTCTGGTGTGCGAGCTTCGACGAGTCAAGCGGCTTTGAATATGCGCAGTGTTAGCAAAACGTGGTTCCTTGTCAAGACGTTGAGCTGCGTCAAAGTATCAACTTGACATACAATGCGGAGGATGGCTTGCCACGGCCGTTGTGCCAGAACGTTGGTGGTTCGGTTCGTGGCAAGATGTGTGCCTGCTGGTTGTCAGCATTTGAGGATTTAGAATATGTTATCTGTTTGTTTTTGGATTTTTCAGTAACATTATAGGACTAGAGGTTTTAGTTGGTTGTCCAAGATGGCAATTCTGAAGCTAAGATACAACCTAATAAAACATCCAGATAGTTTTATAAATTTGGGATGTGAAAGGTATCTGTAGCTTCTTGTATCATTCTAGAATAAGAAAAAAGGTTGGTATAATTTGGGATGTTGACCGACCTTTTTCAAATATACAAACCTTTTATACTCCATTCGTTTTGCAAAAAAATATCATTTTGATATTTTTCACACAAATAAATAAAATTATTGCAATGTGTTATATTTTTATTAGTTACACATATTTAATCACTAAGATTTTAAAAAACTAAAATTATTTATAAAATCAATGCATCTACTCTATTAAAATAAAGTCCTATTTTTTATCTACTTACAAATAGTCTAGGTTGGACCATTGCATTTAACTAGGTTTCTTATTATTTTTATTTTTACCTAACTTAATTATTATTAAATATATACACTAGCCTAAAATTAAGGAACTAAATAAATAATCTATTGTTTTTAAAAATAATCAATTCAGTTTTATTAACAGCTAAATTTTAATAACCAATCCAATTATATTTTTATTTACTAATATAAAAAATAATTACATATGCATACAAATCCATATAAATATAAATTATACTTTAATCCAAATGCAAGAAATAATTTCTTCAAAACTTTCACTAAATACATAATATAACTCTTATAGATATAATTATAAAATTAGATATATATATATATATATATATATATATATATATATATATATATATATATACATATTTTGATAAAATAAATATTAATTATTAGTTACTATGAATATTTAATGATACAATGGAACATATTATTATTGATATTTTTATAAGTATATTTTTACTGACTATTCCAACAAACATGTAAAATCTTATCAAAAATAAAACTAAGTGACAAATATAAAACACACTTTAAGTTATGCTTGGGACCTTGGAATACGTGTTAGATATTTTGAATTTTGGTTCTAATTTATATCGTATCTTAGGTCTTCATTATGATAAATTTTTAAGTACGGATCAGATTCAGATATAACGTATTGGTTTTGGATCTAATTTGTATCACATCCTAAATTTCATAAAGTAACTATATATCATTCACATTTGGGTTATATTGGTTGGTTTCAGATATATCCAAAATTTAAAAGCAAAACATAAGAAGTAAATACTTATTTATATAAAATTGAATAATTAAAATACTTATTTAAAACTTAATACTTATTTTTAAACATCATTTCAAAAATATAGAACTGGTTATTTGAAATACATATTTATATTTGTGATTATTTAGACATACAGACCGGGTGTTTTTGATTTTTTTTGGTTTTTTCAGCTTTTGGAATTATCCATTCGGGTTCGGCTGATAACATTTCGAATCGTATATCTTTGTACCATCCTACAAAGACTCATTCTAATATTTTAGATTGAGTATTTATGGATCAGATTTTTTGGTTTGAGTTCGCCGTGTGGGACTTCAGGTTACTATTTTACATCCAGGTTTACTTCAAATAAAAAAATATATAAATTTTATCGAAAAATCATCCGCCACTTTAGCGCGGGTAAAATCTAGTTTATAATTAATATTTAATTCAAAATTGGATTGAAACTCTAAAGTGACACTTTTTGTGTAACAAGAAAAAAATGTTAAAAGTAACACTTATTTAAAACAGAGAGAAAATATTTTTTATGTTACAATTTTTTTTCAGTTATTTATCTTATTATTATTATTTCTAATTTGGGACCATTTAACTTATAAATATATCATTCATGTTATATTAGCCAGATTACATTTACATTACACGATATTTTTTAACAAATATTTTTCCATATATTTAACAAGTATACAAATAAACTCATTAAAGATGGAATTGTATTTGGGATAATATATTCTGATTGTGATTTACTTCCCAGAACAGTCTATCCTAGGTGAATAATAGAAGAAAAAAATATCTGCATTTTCTTTCCAATTTTATTTATTTCTACTCACAAATTTTTATTCCTTTTGACTGAATAACATAAGAGTCCGAAAAGTTAACATCAAGAAGGGTATATGGTTTGGTGGAATGAAGTCTGACTAATGAAAGATAACGAATAATTTTAAACTTTTATTTTTTAATTTTCATAGAGTACTTTTAATCATTTCAAACTGAGGTGATCAATTCAAATCACATTTAAAATGTTCTAAATTTGGTTATATTCTACTCCCTCCCTTTTATAAAAAGAGTTACTTTGATATTTTTGTATATATATTAAAAAATGTTTGAAATGCATATATATTTTCATTGATTATACATTTTTGACTAATAGTATTTAGATAAATAAGATTATTTTTAAATTCAATGTAGTTTACAATCTATTCTATTAAAATAGAAAGATGACCTATTGATAAATGTTTGGTCCAACTATTTATAATTCATATATTATTCTTTTATATTAATAACATTATATCTTTTATATTATTTATTAAGAATTAAACACAAATATAATTATAAAAATAAAAAGTTTAATTTATTTAAAAAGTTAAAACAAAATATATATCTGCCATTTGTAAAGACGGGTTAGAATCTAATTAATATTAAACTGAAAGGAAATATAATTTACATTAAAATTTTAAAATGATATTTTGTAATTATTAAGCTCATACTGCTTACATGGATTCTGGTGAAAAGGAACGATTGACTTTTTGAATAGATTTTGTCGTCATTAAGCCCATAAGAATATCATTAAAAGAGGTTATTAAAGAGTTTTTTAGAGAACTTTTTAGAGGTGAATCCCAATTTTTTTTAAAAAATCAGTCCCCAAAGTAATCAAAGAAGAATCGATTGTATGTGAGTTTTTCAACTATTCACGGACCCCACTGACACGTGATATCATTCGATTGATTCACTTTTAATTTTTCTTTTTTTTAGTTAGAAAAAAAATAATAGAAACCCACTTTGGATTTTCATGGATAATGATAGTCTTACGTCGTTTTTAGAAGCCCAAACGATTAATAAACACGGATGATTACGATACGCTGAACATAGTTTGACTAGGAGGAATAAAACTTTTCCTATTCCAAGTTGGAAAAGGAAAGTTTAGAGCATTACATAAACAAAGACTTTACAACTAGTCTTAAGGCAAGTCTCAATGTCTAACAAGGTCAAAAAGTGGTCGGAGCTTAACTCTGACGTTCTTCAATCAATCCTTGAACGTTTAAGCATCATTAACTATCTAAAAGCACGATCCGTTTGCAAAAATTGGCACAGAGTTTGCAAAAAAATCTCATCCAATACAAGACAAGTTTCCATGGATAATAAACTTCCCTCGTGGAAGACCAAAGAGCTCTACATGTCACGTGTTAAATCCCCAAGAAGGTAAACTTTACACGTTGAGAAATCTTGGCAATGACTTCTCTACTCACATTGTGTCTCTCAACTCCGGAAGCTGGCTTTTAATGTTGGACGTACGATCAAATCTATACGTTTTGAATGTTTTCACACGCGAAAGAATCCATCTACCTACATTAGAGTCACACCAGGGGAGGCTACAAGTTCATAGATTACAAGACAACACATTCACATTCATAATCAATCAATCATCAGTAACCGCAAGAAACATTCTAAACCGGACAAAAGCGGTTTTATGGGTCGACGAGTTAACCAGTGGTTACTTAGTCGTCTGGTCGATAGGTCTATCTTATGTAATGTATACTAGGAATGGATTTGATTTTTGGAGAGAGATACCTACAAAAGAAGGTCCTGAGATTCTCCATGGATGTCAAGATATTGTTTACAAAGACAACAAGCTTTACGTTTTGAGTCGGTTGAACCGAATCAGAATCTTGGACTGCTCTCAAGAACTCCCTAGAGCGTTACTAGATAACGTTGATGATGATCCGTTTAGGGATGAAAGACGAGGAGGTAAGATCGGTGTTACCGTCTCTGGAGAGGTTTTGATGGTTAAGAACCGGTTAAATCAGGTTTTCAACATTTTGAAGATGAACTCAGAAGGGACAAGTTGGGATGAGGTGGAGTCATTAGAGGGAGAAGCTTGGATCACTGATCTTGGCGTGACTGTACCAGCAGTTAATGGACTAGACCAGACTCGATTTATTACACACATGGGTCTCTTTATTGTGGTGATCTTTCGATTCAAGTGTTGGAGATGGTCTTAGATGTTCCCAAGGATGGTCACGCGAGGTGGTTTATTCCTCGTCTCCGTGAGTTATAATTAGATTAAATTACTTTGTACTGCTTCTTTTTTTTTGGATTATGATATCTTGATTACTGTTTGTTAATTGAGATTTATAGTTTTGTTAGTGTTACATAAATGATAAACCTTACTTGTTCTCTCTATTTATATATATCGATGAATAAATAGAAGAAGTAACATAATTAGCAATAATATGTGAATGAGATCAAAGCATGGAAAATTGTGATTGTATAATCAATAAATAAAATTTTCAAACTTCTACAAGATTAACATCGTTCATTGCACGGAATGAGATAATAGAGCTCAAATATGGATGTGGAAAGTCCATTAACCCCATGGTTTATATCTATAGCAAACCCTTGTTTGTTCTTAGGACATGATTAATCCCAGTTTTTTAAGGGAAAAATGTCAATTTCAATCCCAACAATTTCAGTCGTGCCAAATACGACCCGAACAAATCGTTAGTGCCAAATACGATCTCATTTTAATTATAATTCAAAAAACCTATCTGAACTTCTCAAAACGTGTTTAAAACTACATTGACTCTAACAAAAGTTAGTCAACTGTTAACAAGAGAAAATAATATCACTTTGATTTATTTATTTTTAAATATGTTCATTCGAGAACTTGAACTCATACCTTAATACCTTTTCTAAGGAGCACACAAACCACTAGACTAAATTATTATTTTAAAGAAAAAATATTACAAATTTGAAATTATATAAACTGTTATACTTCTTAATCTTATCCAATTTAAAATTTTGGCGATGATTGTTTCTGATTTATAATTATATCTTTATAATTACATTAACATATTTTTTACTTATCATATATTTAATAAATATATATCTTACTAAACTATAATAATAAAATATTTATAATTATATGACATTAAATATAATTCAAGCTTTGGATCTATTTATAAAATTTTATTATATAAAATATTTTAATTTTTAAACTTAAGTGAATTTTTTTATTTGAAAGTTAATATTATATATTTGTGATATTTTTTCAAAATGTTAAGAGGCCTTTTACCTTTATTTCACAAAAATATTTTGTTCAAAATATTAGACATATTAAAAAATAACTAAATTATATAAAAACATAAAATATTAAAGTATATTATATTAATTTTGAAAATTAACATTAAAGGTTTATTTTTTTTAAAAAATTATATAGTTTTTTTATTAGATAATTTCAAAGTTTTAAGTACAATTAATTTCATATAAGTATAAATCTTTTATTATTTATATTTTAGTTTAATATAATTTTATTAAATATATGACAATTAAAAACATGTTAATGTATTTATATAAATCAGAAATATCAGTACAAAAATTTTAATTTGGATAAGATGAATAAGTATAGTAATATATAGAATTTCAAATTTATAATAATAATTTAAATTTTCTTTTAGTCTAATGGTTAGTGTGCCCCTTTAAAGATTATCAAGACATGGGTTCGAGTCTTGGAATGATATATTTTTATAAAAAAATTAAGTTAAAACGACATCATTTTATCTTGTTAACGGTATCTAAACTTTTATTAGAATCAATGTAGATTTAGGCACGTTTTAAGAGTTTTGAGTATGTTTTTAAATTATAATTTAGTTGAGGCCGTATTTGGCACTGACTTTTTGTTCGGGTCGTATTTGGCACGACTGAAATTATTGGGGTCGAAATTGGCCATTTTCCCGTTTTTTACTGGAGTTCTTAATTTTTTTTTGTTTTTTTACATTTTTACGATAAGAGCTGGTTCTTAGAACTCTTATTAAAAGTTAAATTTTTCTTAATTAAAGAAACAATTTTTAGCCGAATTTAAGAACTCCAATTAATAAACTAACTAGACTTTCAACCCGCCACAACTGCGCGGGTGTTCTTTTATCTTAAAATATAGTTTTATATATGATTAACATTTTAATTTTTTGAATATGATTATTTATATTATTTTAAGATTTTGTTTTGCGTAAAACTATTTATTTTAAGATTTTAAGCCAATTACAGATAATATGTTACATATATGTTTATGCATGTGATCATGTTTTTACGTGAACAAATTATTTATTATTTATTTTAAATTTAAATATTTTGATTATATTTATACACCTATTTATTCAAATTAGTTTATAGTTAAATAATATGGTATCTATTTCCAAGTTCTATGAAGAAAATTTTATATATATTAAATATAGGATCAAATAGTTGTGAAATAATTGATATATTTATTTTATAAATTTTTGTATAATATTTTACAAATATAAGAAGTAGCATAAAATATTTTAATTATATATCACTGTGTATGTGCTGATTAATTAAGTTTATAAGTATAAGAGTAACATAAAATATTATTAAAAATATATCAATTTGTACTGAATGTTCAAAATATAAGAGCATTATAAACTATGTTAATGCATATTTACCCCCTTATTTGATCTATATATATAATGTTTTATATTTTGTTGTATCATATGATCTAAGAAACTATATACATTAGATTTATTTAGTGTTTTTGAACTCTAGATGAAAGATACATTTTATAAATGATATTTTTAATTAAAAACATGATTATTTTTATCTAGAAACTAAATAAAAAATACTGCATATGAAATTAAAAACATATATTTAGAATGAAATCAGAAAAGATTCTATTAAAGATACTCTACTAATTAGTGTGTTTAGAGAAAAAATACCTTAAAATACATATTGTTATGTAATAGTAAAATTATTTACAAGCAATAATTAAGGAGCATGTCGCAACTTAAAAAATCACACATCAATGGGAGTTGTGACTTCTATTTTATAGAATAGATATATTTAGTGAATGAATCAGAAAGATTCTATTAAAGATACTCTTAATGTAGTTCTTGTTTAGAGAAAAAAATAAAATAATATTGTTATGTAACATTAGTAAATTATTAAAGCATAATTTAAGGAGAATGGCCACTTAAAAACACACATCAAAGTGAGTTGTGACTTCTATTTTCATAGAATAGACTAAACTGGAATTAACTATGGTCTAGCTTCGGCCAATCGTGACACCATGTGCAGTAGTTCTATAGTCAGGCGCAAGGCTATTTGATTTCCAGCTTATTAACATTTCTATTCCATTTCAGACTAAAACCCTAATTTACATCTCACTACAAACTAACGCTTCAAACAAAACTGGGAATCCGAACTGAAGAGACGACAAACAATGTCTAGAGTTCGGTATGATGGGTCCAAGCTTTGTACGCGATATTTTGAGATCAATCCTCGAAACTGAAACGAGCTCAAAGATTTTCATCGAGCAGAACTGTTTGCTCAATCTGCGTACCTGCCCTGTCTCCACAACATGTACGCGACCTCTGTATCCATGGCCCGAAATCCTATTACGTAAGTCTAACTCCGTTGATTAGATCAGCCGAACCACAGACAAAGCTATCGAAACTGAGACATCACTGAACGCGGAATCTTCTTTCCCTTGTTTCTCGTATGATATTTGTATCTTCTGAATGTGTTTACTGCGAAGGATCAATCTTCCCTCGATTGAGTGCATTGCTTATAGGTCAAGTTACCTTATATAGTAGCATGAACGCCTCGAATACATCGCTTGTCTTCAGATGAACGAGAGAACAGGGGACTATGTGTATGCCTGGAGCAGTTACAACAAGAACATACTTGTTCTTATACAGAAAGGAGATGATGCTGTGTACCTTGAAGGCATCACGGTGTAGATCCATGCGTATAGAACAACAAGCTTTACCGTGTTTACATCTGATGATCTACGATCAAGGTTCTTGATTTTATCTGGAGACT
>CAJHQP010012987.1:0-10426 GCA_905132765.1 Moricandia arvensis | reverse complement strand
TGATACTCATCCACGCTCTTCTACTAGAATTTCACGGTAATCTCATTTCTTTGTCACATTTTTGGGGACACTCAATGAGGTCAGCCATCTGTTCACTTTAGTTTCTCAATCAGTACATGCAATTTATAACATATAGAGTCCCCACACAATGTTATCAATAGTGGCCTATGCAGTTAAAAAGGCTGCTACAATTTAGGAAAGAGTAAGCATTTGTACATACTTAGTATGTATAGGTTATTATATTTGAAAATAATAACTAATTACCATCTAAGAAGGCAAAGATCGCACGAATGGTTAGCGTCTTTACGATGCATTAACCATAGCAGCGAAGTCCTGGTTTGAGCAAACCTAAAACATATTTTTGAGTCAGATGGAGTTCACAAATGAGCAAGGTTATACAGACCAAGATAGGTACTCAATAAAATTCTAAATAAGGACATGAACAGAGAGCAGCGTTGCCTGAGTATTTTGAAATTTGGTTAACACAAGGGTATTATCAACGATAGTTAAGGACAGGCCTGTAAAAGTGGAATCTAATGTTTGTATACTTCACTAACCAATACGTGACAAATCGTGCAGGATATCAGTGAGTTACAAGTGAGTAAAAAGGGTATTGCTTACCTCCTATACGTTTTGTGATTAACCATCAACACGTCACAGAAGAAGAGAGCCATGGGGCTTGCCCGGTCGATTTCGCTGTCTTTATTGGCTTCAGTAGCTCTGATAAATTGATTAATGTGACTGTGGTGAAGAGGAGAGGAAAATTGATGAGGGATATATATATGTGTGGAGTTGGTGGGATGGAAATCGATTCATGGCGTTAGGATATCTGCAGTTAATGACTGAGCCTTATGAGGCTTAACATGTTGAACGTAACGTTCAAAAGAAGAAGGAGAAGCGGTACAGATGAAGCTTCACTATATTGGGTCAATTTTTAAAGTGACGTGGATGGCCTCTCTATTGGGAATATTCAAATTTTAGTATTGTAAGATTAATAAAAGAAGTTGCATTCTTCAATTTTCACTTTAAATATAGATGAATGCTATTTAAAAATATATACATTTGAATAACTGTACCTTTATTATATAATTTTCTATTTCAAAATAGCCATATTCCCTAGACATAGTTTAACATATTTGAATATCAAAAATTCAATGATTATCAGCGCCCTACAGTGGATTACATATGAAAAGGAGCAACTCCCTCTGAATTTGAATGATGTTTAAGGCTTCTCATAAATATCAAGTAAAAATAAATAGATTATTTTGATTACTAATTTTTGGTTTTATCAATAACATTTTACCAATCATAATTTTATCTTTTAATTTATGTTTTACTTTTAAAGAAAAATATATTAATTATATTCTAAACATCACTTTGTGTATTGAAAAAATAGTTAGAAACATCAATCATTTGTATACGGATGGAATGTATTCTTTTATCAAGAAAGTTAATTATCGGAATTAATGATACAAAATGGATATTAATATAGTAAAGAGATACCGTTAAGTTTGAAATTCATTTAATAGCTAAAGTTACAGTGTCATTTTTAGGTGTTTCAAAAAGACTAAATGATACCATAAATAATATCTAAACAAAAGAGGATGAAAAATAAAAGTTAGCCTTAGTACACTGGGGTTTGGACTTGAACATCCACATATTATTTTAATTTTTTTTTAATTTTAAAAATTAAATCACTTATATATTTATCTCTAACATTAATATATAATAAACTAACACCAATTAGTTTTCTTTCATTTTATTATTCTTCTCTTCTCTCTTTTTCCTCACTTTTTATCTCTTTATCTGCCATTTTTTTTCTTTCTCTCTAAACAGTGTCCGCGCTACACGAGGATTACCTATCATAAGCTTATTATTTTTAAGAGATCTTAAAATTTTAAAAACAATTTTATATACTACTAGACAAAAATAACTACATAATATCTCACAGAAAGTAAATAGCTATAGCTTAAAATATTATATTGTTATTTTAATGGTTTGGTGAACTTATTTTTATCAAATGATCTTTAAATAGATAATTCGTATTTTACTTCAAAGAATTATAGTTATTGATTAAATTTTATTGATGTGATTTTCATCGTCCTCTCTTTTTTTTTATGAATGTGATTTTCATCTTTATTTATTAAATCATTTGATCATTGGTATAATTCTATTCTGTTTTTCCAAATATATGTATTAGTATTAAATAATTACATAATTTTTAACATTGGCGATTAATTTTTTTTAATTGACTATATTTTATATTCTGTAAGAAAGATATATAATCACATCAGATACATCTACAACAAAAAATTATTCAAACAAAAATTTACAACACAAAATTTAAAGTTACATCTCAACCAATCATCCCATATGGTCTCCAAACTTCAACATAATGTATTACGATTATCTTATTTTCAGGTTTAGAATTATGTTGTTTTGTACATACTTTTGAAATAATTATTATGACTTTTTGAATGCAAGTCTATTTTATCTACTATAGTAATAACAAAATCCAGTGAGGAACTGGAAAACTAACATACTCACTCGCTCTTCAACCAGAAAAATAAACACACAACTCGTTATAACTTACATGCCTAAGATGCTCTTACATCGTGGTGTAAGAACGCAAAACCCAAAAGGATTAAAAAATAAAATAAAAGAGATGAAGAAAGATTTTGCATCCATTTGATTCAATCTTCCAATGCTGATTCAGACACTCTCTCAATTTGTATCTCCATTGACATGCAACGATCTATCTTGCATCAGTTTGAGACTGATACTGTTAAACCGTTCCCTCGAGTACTGCCTCGAAGCTTTTCTCCAGTCTGTTCCCGTCTTCATCATTGTCACAAACTCTTCATAACTTATTCTTCCATCCTGCAACAAAAAGTATATGATAATGTTTAGTTATTGAGTTATTTTATAAAACGTCTTCACCAATAGTTTGTCTAAACAAACCTTATCAGTATCAACATCGCGGATAATAGCATCAACAACTTCTTCACTGGTACCAACTTCATCAGAAAAAGCTTCCCTTAACTCCTCTATTTCGATATACCCGTTATTGTCTTGATCAAAGAACGCAAAGGCTTTCTTAAGATGCTCGTCATTGCCCATTTTCCTGAGATGCACTGATATGGCAATGAACTCGTCACAGTCCAAGTATCCATCTTTATCTATATCTCCCTGCCAAAAAAGATAGCTCTATAGGCTCAGTGCATTGCGCTATATGACTTCAAAGATTTGGTAATTATGAAATAAAAGCTTACAGCGTCCATCAAGATTTGTATATCATCTTGGGAATGTTATGGCCAAGTTGCTGCAACCCTATTTTCAGCTCGTCGATCTTAATCTTCCCTCTTTGGTTTGTGTCCATTATTTGGAACCCTTCTCTTATACCAGAAGTCTCTTCATCTGATAAATGCTCAGCAATAACCCTGAGTGCTCGTTTCTTGAGCTTGTTCATGACTGTGAACTGCTTCAGTTTTGCCCTTACTGTTTCAACTAATGATACATTAGGAGTGTCTTTGCATTTTGTAACCATGGATGATCTGCGCAAAACAAAGCAAGATTATTAGTACTCTATCTGTTTTAGATTCCATATCACAACATAAGCATCATTAGAAACCATAAAACTATATATCTAGCACTTGCTGAGCAGTGAGACGACGCTTTTGGTCAGGATCAAGCATTTTCCTGATAAGGTCTTTTGCGTTTTCGGAAACCTTGGGCCATGGATATAATCAAAGAAAAAGATCAAGCATCAACGTCGTTATCAACAAAACTATTTCTTTACTGCTAAAACTTCTATACGAATGTTTTAAAATAAATCAGTACACAACAATCACTCTTACTCACCAAAGCTGATAAATAAGATAGCTAGTGATCCTGGTTTTGCCTCCAATGCGAGTTTTTCCATACCGGGGAGAAGAAATTTGGCTTGTCCTTGACTAACTCCATCAACCCCAGTTAGGATACATGTTCGGCTGAACTTATATACTGCCGAATACTATGTTAGTAGATGTAATGACAAATGACATTAGGGAAAAGATCAATCCATTTCTGTCTGAGGTTGAAACGCCTACCTCTGCAGTAGGCTTAGGAGAAACGAGTCTTGCAAGCATAATATAGAGAGCATGTATAGGTTGGGCATGTACATGTATTAACTAATATTCTTGCGCAAGTTATTTATTCGGTATAAGGAAACTAATTATTACATGTATCATGTAATAATTCTTGCGCAAGTAATATATTTGTTATAATGAAACTAATTATTACATGTATTAACTAATATTCTTGCGCAAGTAATATATTTGTTATAAGGAAACTAATTATTACATGTGTTAACTAATATTATTGCGAAATTAATTAATTTGTTATAAGGCAACTAATTATTACATGTATTAACTAATATTTGTTATAAGGAAACTAATAACAAATAATTAATAACGAACCAAATGATCTACAAATTTTCTCGACAATTACGGTTGGTTCCCTTCAATCTGTCTTATTTAATGAGTATTCAATGCATTAAAAAGAGAAATCATCGGAAAATGATGTATTTTAAACCGAGAATACAATATAAGGTAAGTGTTTATAGTTTTTTCCATTTAAGTTGTGTTGTTGAGAAAAATAAATCAAAAATGAATTTAAAAAAAATCAACCAATAGAATCGCGTTATTTCGGCTGAGAAGGGCTGTGTGAGTGACATGTGTCAAATGTACTTCTCTTTAATATATAGAGGGATATCTTGTTGGGCCTTTAATTTAATTAAGCGGCGCCAAACTTGGAACATAAGAGAACAAAATATTTTGCATATCATATTTTTTTTCTTTAGCGCATCGATCCTCTCCTACCACATAAGAGAACAAAATATTTTGCATATCATATTTTTTTTCTTTTGCGCATCGATCATCTGCTACTTTCGTCTCCTTTTCAATGAAGAAACTCTCAACTTCAAACTAATGGTCCAAATGACGAAATGTTTCATATCAACTTTTAGGAAATTGCTCCACGACATTGCATTTGGCTCAATCTTAGTTGTAATCCATATCACCAATTCATATAGGCTCTTTTTCAATAGCACCGCAAGCTGATTCTCCTCTTACACAACAACATTGAATCCCGTCCCAAATTCATTACTACTATCAAATGGTAGATCCATACACGGTCTAAATTTCTCTCTAGTAAAATCGAAACCTAAGAGTTTCCCATCAACAACAAGTAAGTATTTCCCTTCAGTCACGCACCTATCTTCCGTCTCCGTTTAGGATTGCTCGAATTGATGATATCAAGAACCCTCCATGAACATAATTTAAAATCGTTGATTTCATGCTTTATATGATTATCAAAAAGAACCAAAGAGCCATCATTTTGAGGGGGCGTGTTAGGGACAAAGGTCTCACATTGGAAATTGGAAGGGGTCCTAAGTATAGATGGGGATATTCTCTTATCACCAATTGATTTTAGGTTGAAAATTCATCTACCTTAATATTGTTATCTCCTTTATACATTTAAATCTTTGATGTTATGAATTATGTGGAGATGGAATCTTTTTCTAAAACGATAACCGTATAAATTCAAGAACATGGGAAACTTTTTGGTTGAGTGTTTCTTTGTAAAGCTCTCATCTCTGGATAAAGTGTTCCATCCTTTGCGAGTGGGTTTTACTGCTTTGAGAGATGTTATTGAGACCTTAGAGAGTATCTCCTCTACCAATTATAGTTAATGATCAGTAATCATCGTCATTGTTTCCGTCTAGAAATTAATTATGGTTTCTATCTTTTAGGGTCTATTTTCTTTTATAGATAAATATTTCCAATTAAAAACATTTTTCCTTTTCCAATTTGTTTTTCTAAATTTTTAGAGTCAGTTCCAATATGAACCCGCAGTTCGTTGCGGGAAACGATATATAATTTTAAATAACAAAAATATATAAAAGTATTTAAAATGAAAAATGATGATAAATAAAGTAAAACTTATAATTGATAATTAATCTTTGGAATTGAAGATAAAATTATTATTATAATAGAATACATATCATGAAATAAGACTAAAATTTTTTAAAGCAATGTTTGAAAGAAATTTATAAATTTTTTCTTTGTTGCATAAAATATCATTAAATAAAACTAAATTAAAAAAAAATTATGGTATTTTATAGTTAGTTACAAATATCAAAAACATTAAATATTTGTCTAGAATAAAGAGAACATCACTTATTATAAAAAAATCTTAAATACCAAATAAACTGAAACAGAGGGATGACTAAACATGGAAACAGAAGGAGTGATAAGATGTAGAATAACTGATTTGCATTCTTTTTATAACAAATTTGTTTGAAAAAAAAATTAAAATATTTGGAAAATAGAAGATTAATTATTCAATTTGACAGATAATGTTAGTTAGAAGTTAATTGAATCATTGTAACCCAATTAGCCATCGCAAACTTCAACATTTAACCATTACCACTTTTCGTCTCAGTTTTTGTCTCTATCTAAAGTGTTGTGCACTTTGACAAAATCTTATATAAAGACATTGAAACAACTAAAAAAGAAGTAAATGGAGAAAAGGGATTCACCACTCCAAACGATTATAAAATATATTTAGTAAATAGATAAAAATGATTACTATTTTTCATGTTATTGTATATTAGCCTGATCTCTAATAATATTAGACAAAAGAAATTTTATGTTGATTCTTTTCTTTTATGGTTTCATTTTCATTTTTTTAATATTTAATTCTTTCCATTTTATTTTTGGTTTTGAAATATTTATTATTTTAAAATTTCCTTCCACAAACTTTCTATTAAATTTTTTAAATAATTATTTTTTGTAAATAACAACTATTAAAAACTATGAACTCTTGGTTATGCCCAAAGTTATAAGTTAAATAGAAGGAAATTCTTTTTCGTTGTTTGTTGTAATTTTTGTTTAAAAATACATTTTATGGTAGTTTAAATAATAATAATTACATTTTCAGTTTTCTCTCCTTTTATTTCCCTTTTTTTTTGAAATTCCAAATGAAACCTTAGTTTATTGCACATTTTCAGGTCCTAATTTTTATGCCATATAGTCTTATTTTTAGTGTATAAAATTTTAGCTGAAACATGGGATATTTAAATTGAGAACATGACAATTTATTTACATTTAAATTTTTTTTTTATTTTAAAATATTTCTTCATATATATATATATATATTTGTTCCATATCAAAAATATATGTGTTTTGGAGTTTGTATACATTTTAAGAAAATACATTAAAATTTAATTTATAAATGTAAATTTTTGAATATGCATTCTTTTAAAAATAATAATTCTAATAGCCTAAATAATGCTACTTTTTTTTTATATTAAGACACTAGAGAAATGGCATATTTATGTCATCTTCCCAAGAGATACACTCAAATTATATATAGTGGTTGATGTAATTTCTTATGCAACCAAGTAAACCACAAGCAAAACCTTAAAATCACTCAATTTAATATTTGGTGTTCATGTAAGAAGTGTCTGATTAAAAATGTCAGAGAATTGAAATTCTAATTTGATTAATGTCAAAAATATAATATATTAATTATGAACTAGGTAGAGATCTTCGCCTTGCGTATAGTAAAATATCTAATTAAAATAGTATAATTTAATTCACATATTTATGAATGATTTTAATTATCGAACAATAAAACCATTTCTATCATATCATATGATACACATTACGCATATCAAAATGATTCATATTTTATAATCATACACATTATGCATATAAAAATATGGCCATATTAGCAAAATGACTTCGCATGTTTTACTCCCTCAAAGGTATAATTACACAAATATTTGAGCATGTGTATATATCAGTCATCACAGGCTTTAAAACTATTTTGATCATGTTAGTTGGTGAAAGTTAAAAAAAAACACTTTTTGATTTGTTTGTGTAATTTAATACCACATAGAAAAACCGTGGGTGGCTCATGTTTCATTGCAGAGCAACCGGTGACAATGGTTGTATATGAGAATCTCAACAATGGACCCATTTACACTAGAATATAGTCCAATGCTTTTAGGTAAAACAAATGGTTAAGATCTTATATTACTGATTAAGGCATGGTTGATACGCATACATTTTGAGATCTTATAATTCTACAGATTTTTTTATATGAAATCTTATAGAGTTTATATGAAGTTTCTGTCTAACTCAAACAGTTGTTAATGTTTCATGTCTATGCTACCACTTGAAAATGATTAAACAGAGAAAAGAATTGTCAAGGCATATTTAATGCAGTGCCACTTATGGTTTCCATTCCAGAAGTTATCGTGCGACTGTTCAACCGGTTCAGGTTGTCAGTCATACAAGTCAACCTGTGCGGTTTGCAGCACATCGTTGGGATTTTGGTGCTGAGTTACGAGCGGGGTATGACCCTCGACGTTTATCATCTCAAGCCATATTGATGCCCCGGGGGAATTCGGGTATCGTTCAGCTGAGGCCTCGACCAGGAATGACGATTATAACGGTGTTCGTGTCGAACTATCACGACTGGAAGGAGCATTTTTTCTTTGTTCGTGTGAACAGCGCATCTGTGGAGGAAAGTTGCATTCCTCTTTTCAGGACTAGATGGGGCCGGAGAGGTATTCTCGATCGGGGTACCAGCTAGCTTTTGATTTTGACGATGTTTTGAGCTTACACGTTTATTTTTTGTTTTACAGAGACTAACCCTCTCCCTCCGTCTCCGAAAGGCTTGCGAACCACCAAGGATATTCTTCGGGGTGGTCCATTCTTTGGTCAACGTTTACTCTGAAGCGGGTTCGTCCCGCTGTGGATTTGCACTGTTCTCCGGTTTCAACCAGATTAGTGGTGGAGGAAGAGACAAAATCGAGTATAACGTGTTCATTCCGTACGAAGCTCGGGGGAGGAAGGAAATGTTGAAATATCGCAAAGAGAAACACGTTATCATCGACGATGACGTGGTTGTCGAGCCATGTTCTTCTGACAACGTACTTAGAGATTATCTCAACAGTCAGGCGGATGGTAATGGCGGTGAACAAATTGATTTTAACTATCTGTTTGACTTCGACTTTCCTCCTGCCGAGGGAGGGTCCAGCGAGGGTGACGGAGTTTACCAAGGCCTCAAGGATGGTCAACGGGGTAAGTCTCGGTCAATATATATATATATATATATATTTTTTAATTTTTTTTGGTAAGGCCGACCCTTTTTTGACTTCGAGAGTTCTTGTATGGTCACCACATGATGAACCGAGCTCTTGATGCGAGCAACCAGGAAGCTCGCATGGCTCAATTCAGGGGCCGAGATGGCTGACAAGGAGATTGCTCTTCTGAAAGATGAGCTGGAGAGTTCCCGTCGTCCCGAAAGGAAATCGGGTCGCGACGGAGGTTCGCCGGGCCTATAGGTAAGGAAAGAGAGAGATGGCCGAAGTGATGAGCGAGCCGTCTCGACAGGTTCTCAAGCGAGTTTGAGGAAACTAAAGGGGAGTTATAAGGCCCTCTGGTGATGTATCTCGAGTGTCGCGTTGCGTTGGCAGACTGTACCTTACGCCAAGTTCGCTGACTATTCATTGAAATCGGAGTACGCGAGCAGACTGGACACCATGAACGATGCAATTAGGGATTTTGTGATTCCTCAAGCGAGGAAAGGAGTTTGGGAGAAATGGGATCTGATTCCTGTTTCTCTTAACACGGTGTAAGTCGCGGCGGGAGCTCCTGACGAGACGGGGTGAAGTGAATCAGCCGACGGCGCCCCTGGATGTGAACGATTACTCGATTGGGAGGTCGATGATCGGATTTTTTTACCCTAGCGACTTATCCTGAGGTGATCTGACTTATTGGGGAATTGCTCCTTTTGTATTGTGTGATCGCTGTGTGGCGGGACTGACCGTGTCTAGGTTCTAATCCCAGTCGTTTATCGTTTTTTGTATAAATCATGCTTTTTTTATAAATCATGCATTTTTATAAATCATGATTTTTTTTATAAATCATGCTTCGATCTAAAAAGAATGTTCGGGTTTTTGTTGATTGTGGAGGGAAGGATTCGAGTTGTCATCTCGCTCCTTATCCTTTTTTTTGTGAATCGTCCTACTCGTTGCTTGTCCGGTGAGTGTTTGAGTAATGTTTTTCAAGTTTCGGAGGAGCGGTATGAGATGCGGACCAAAGGAGGACATTGCTTTCAGGATCTCGTATCTTTTTGATATCATGCCTTGGAGAGCTGTTATGAGAGCAATGTGTTGGTGTTGTAGGGTAGAGACCTAGCTTTACGTTTCAGGCGGTAGTATGACTTGTCGGGCTGGAGGCTTGATGTCGGATCGATTGGTGAAATGCAGAAGAAGTGTGAACAAGATTGATATGTTCACCAGAGCTAATGACCAGCTGCGTCGCATGCGCCTAGACAACCTAATTTAATGGAGTCTATTCTGGCACAGAAC
>CAJHQP010012986.1:0-10427 GCA_905132765.1 Moricandia arvensis | reverse complement strand
CGCTTTAAAGAAATTTTTTGAACAAATCTTTACGTATGTTTTAAGAGATATAAATTAAGATATAACAAAATTAATTGTTTTTTAACATAGATGAGTGAAAGTAGTGAGTCATGATATTCTTTGGTTCTAGGTTTGCCAACATATGATGTAGTATTGTATGTGTGTTCTTAGGGTAGATTTTTGGAAGTATAATAATATTTTTTTGAAAGATTTTAAAATTGACTTTAAAGTGTGTTTATTTATGTGTATAGTAAACGTTTGCTCGAAAGCGATATCTTCTCCGAATTTTTCAGGTCTAGCTTTAAAAACGTTCTATTGGAAGTCTTGGAAGACTTACAATTAAAGTCGTCTAAAAAGTTTTCCAGACGACTTAATTATAAGTCTTCCGGAGCTTATAATTAAAATGTTATACTGGATAGTTTGTGTGTTTGAGATGGTTGTCTTTGATTGTTTTGCAGACAAAAAATGGATATTCTAAAACTCTCCCGTAGGTTACATTACAATAGAGGAAGAGCCCCCCGCATGAAAGTTATTTCGTATCATACGCGATTGTTCGAATTGCATACTGCTTTAAAAGAAAGCCTCTTCATGGTGACGAATATGAAGAGTAAAGGAGTCAAAGTTGGGAGTTTTTCAATCAAGTTTAAGGAGCTGATATGCTTGGGCTTCAAGGCTGGTCCACTATAATGCCTGGTTTCCAACTGGACATAAAGAAGAAGTATGAGTTGTGGAGTCTCGTTGGTCCAGAACCTGTGAGGTTTAACTGTTAGAGTTTGAAAACCCGCATTGGTCTAAACTACGAGTACATCGGAGGACCTTGAGAGACCGAGAGTGTGTTGTTTCAAAGGAGGATGTTTCTTTCTGGGCGATGGGTTGGGAGTCATGTCGAAGTTGGACCATGCTACTCAAGCAGATAATAGCAGCACTTAAGAGATGTAGGGGTTGGTCTCGGGATGTGATCGCAAGCGGCTCGGTACCTTGCCATCTTCACTGGATACATTGAAGGGAGAAAGTATTCAACCGCCACAAGGGTTAGTCTGGCAAGGCTAGTGATGGATTTAGAACGGCTTGAGAATTATCCATGGGGACAGAATCGCGTTAAGGTGTCTGATGGACTCTGTGAAGGGCAAATGATATTTCGGGTTGTACATCTGTGATTGGGGTTTATACAAGCTTCCAAGTCTGGGTGTGCACATCTCTGTCGAATTGGTTGCTAATTTATGGTAATCGCATACCAAAACATACCATCTCCACCGGTACTGAGCTTACATGGGTGGCAAAGGACGAGATGCTTTAAAGATGCTATCTGCAAACAGGTATTTACTTCAATCATTTACCTACCATATTAAGTCATTCATTCTCGTCGCTTCCAGCAACAATAGATATATCAGCATCCTTCTCCCCATCATCCTCCTCTCATCATCCTCGCTCCACATCATGATTTTCATCTTCAACAACATCCATCATCATCATCCATCATCATCATCATCATCATCTTACAAAACATTCATCACCTTCATCAGCTTCATCATCTTCTTCCCTTTCCTCTGAAAGCCGTTTCCACCTTGCTACGGCTTGATACACAAGCGGTACTCATGCGTTTTAGGTTCTCGAGCAAGTTTCGAACTTGTCTATCACTTGTAACATGAACAGGAGGGTTGTCTGGAGCCTGCATCATTTCAGCTGGTAATGAGTAGGTTATCTCTACAGATTATGTGCTCATGTCCAGTTATATCTTCTTGAACCATTGCAACAAGTTCAGCATGTGTCGAACCTTCACTCAACAAAAATAGCCTTCCTCCTTTGAAATTATCAACCACAAAATCCCAATAGCAATCTTTCAAAACCATTCTCCATACACTGCATGTAACTTACGCAACATCTGCAAAAATTCAAAATAAAACACATTAGTAAACATAGAGAAAATGAAAGTTTACTAAACATTGACGCAGACGACTGACGGTTAAGTCGTCTGGAAGACATAGACGACTTACTGGTAAGTCGTCCAAACATGTCATTTTTGCAATTGACTTTAAAATGAGACGACTTACTTGTAAGTCGTCCAGATTTGTTTGTTAAGAAAAAAATTCTAGCCGACTTACCAGTAAGTCGTCCAGGATAAACGAGTTAGTTTTAGCATTTGACCGAGTGTGTGTCATATATTTGACTTTCCTGGCGACTTACTAGTAAGTCGTCTCTAGGAAATACAAAATTTCAATATTTGTTAAAGCTAATGACTTATTGTACGTCGTCTCAGGTTATTTGCAATTCGAAAATAAAACTTAAATATTAACTTTCCCAGACGACTTAGTTGAAAGTCGTCTAGGTAGATGACTTACTTGAAAGTCGTCCAGAGATAAGCAAGGTTTGACCAGAATCTCAGAAAAAATCTGGAGGACTTTGCTTATCCTGGACGACTTTCAAGTAGGTCGTTTGACTGGACGACTTCCCGAGTAAGTCGTCTGGAAAAGTTAAAATTTAGTTTTATTTTCCAATTGCAAAAGTTAACATGAGAAGACTTACAGGTAAGTCGTCTAGCTTTAATAAAATATTAGAAATTTTTGTTTTCCTAGAGACGACTACCGGTAAGTCGTCTAGGAAAACTCAAATATCTGACACGATTCGTCAATGCAAAACTAACCGTTTATCCTAGACGAACTACTGTAAGTCGTGTAGGGTATTCTCTAGATTTTTTTTAACAAACAAAGCTGGAGACTTACAGTAAGTCGTCCGTTTCCTTAGAAGACTTACTCGTAAGTCTTCTACAGTCCAGACGACTTACGGGTAAGTCTTCGACGCAAACAAATCTGAAAAAAAAACAATTTCATACCTTAAACTAGTGAGATGACTTCCTAAGCACACATAGTCTTCTCCAACCACCCAGAACCTCAAACAAAAGTAATCCACCAAGAATAGTATGCTTGAATGGCTCTACCAACTATAAAAAATTTTGAATCAAAAACTTGAGTTTTTTGAATGAATATGGAGACAAAGTGAAAGAGATGTTTTTTTAGTTCATAACAATTGGGAAAGAGATATTGACAATCGATTTTAGGTGCATTAAGAGTTTCAAATTGGTTGTTCATGGTGGTTGGGGTATTGATGGCAATAACAAATTTGTAAATACATGAAGATAATGAGGTTGAGAGAGTAAAAGAGCCATTTTAAAAAAAAAAGAATTGATTGGCATTTTCGTAAATAATGTGAACATGTGGGGTGAATAGAACAAAAGAAAAGACAAAAAAAAGGGTTAGTTTGTGTTTGACTTTGAATTTTGAGTCAAATTTGCAAAACCTCGTTTTAAATCATATAAAAACTCTTAAATATTCTCACAAAAAATAAATAATTTCAAAAACTTTACCTTTAAGAGGAACATTTTTCGTCATATCATCAATAAGAGTAACATTTTTGGGCATAGTACTAATGACAATAATGTCAAAAACCATTATTTTCCATGTCAGAGATTATAACCGTTTCTAACATATCAATAGATTACTATTTCAATCATATTAACATTAAACGATTTGAATTCAAAAATGTTATTCTTAATGGTGATATGAAAAAGTGTTATTTTTAATGACGATATTGAGATTATTTTTTTAAAGAAACTTTAGAACTTTATATGAATTTTTAATTAAAAATATAATTTTCAAAAAAAAATAATTTAGAAAAGTAAAATACTATAACGATTTTAAGAAAATATTTGATTTGTTTTTTAAATATTTTATTGTTGAATTTTTATGTATCATCAAGGGAAAGATAAACATAAATTAAAATTTAAAAAGATACATAAAAATTCAAGAATCTAATTTTTTTCTTAAAACAGAAAAAAATCTCAAAATAATTCTTTTCTAAATGCAATGTTTGTGAAAAAAATTACAATTTCTTTTATTTATTTTTTTAAAAAGTCATATAAAACTCCAAATCTTTCTTTAAATAAATATTTTAGATATATCAGCATGAACAGTAATAGGTTTTGGCATATTACCATCAAAAATAACATTTTATAAGTTTTAAATTATTTAATTTTGATATGTTTAAAATAGTGATATGTTCGAAATAGTGGTAATTTCTGACGCTATTTTCATTAGCTATATGACAAAAATGTGACTCTTAGTGATGATAAGACGAAAAGTATTTTGTTAATGATGATAATGGTTGAAATTACTTAATTTTGTGATAATATTTAGAGCTTTTATACTATTTTTAATACTCATTTAAAAATTCTTTTTGTTTTGTAAAATTGCATTTTAAAAACTTATAACTTTTAAAAAAAAAATTTATGAAATTCAAGTTTTTATTTCTCCTATATTTTTCTAAATTTTATTATTTTTTCCTATTTTCATTTATTGTTAATTGTTTTTATTACTTAACTAAATACAAAAAATAAAAACTGAAATGTTACCTTCTTAATAGATAAACATGTCATAATTTTGATTTGTGAATAAGTAAACCAAGTTGAAAGTTTTATCAATCAAAAGTTAATTTAAAATTTTAATATATAAGTTAAATAAGTTCAATGTTTAATGTTCAGAGTGTAATTTAATATAGAGAAAACAACCATTTAAACCCTCAACTTTCAAATTAAAGTCAAAAAAATTTCATCTCATGTTTGAGCTAAATAATTTTTCAACTTTTATTGTTTTAACTCTCATATTTTGATGACTTGACCATTTTAAAAAAATAAGAAAAGTCAGCATTTAAACTCGAGTAACAGCAGTTTTACCGAATATAACATCATATTTTAAAAATCATTTATTTAAGAAATCGCAAAACGATTTCATCTTTCTCTCTCGAAAAGCTAATTCCAATTCGATATCATCTTTCCCGAATCGATTTCAGAGGCCGTTGAAGATTATCTTTATGGGAGATTACCCCTAAAATTGATTTGGAAAAGATGAAATCGAACTAGGGATTAGATTACGAGTGAGGAAGATGAAATCGATTTGAGATTTCCTTAAGCAAAAGATTTTTAAAAAAATTGGTGTAACAGTCATTACTCAAGTTTAAGAGTTAACTCTTATAGTTTATTAAATGTCTAAATGAATAAAATATAAAAAACTAAAATAGTCAATATTTAAAAGTTGAGAGATTTTTTTGGCTCAAACATGAGTTATAGGTTTTTTTTGCTTTAATTTGAAATTTTGAAGCGTTTTAACTGGTTGCTTTTCTCATTTAACTATATACGAAGCTCTTACATCAACACAACTACATATTTTATAACATATTACTAGAACCATAAAAAAATGTTTTTCTTATTACTGTCATTATTTAATACCCAGCGTGCCTTTTTCTACGTTGTGAGAAAAAACATATTTACAAGAATGTCATTACTCTTCTAATGCCTCACGTATACAAAAAATCCCGGCCGCTAACATAGGAATGCACTGGCGTGTCTTAATGAACTCAGCCGTAAAGAGCTCCAAACTTCGTTACAGATGAGTTATGGTTACGTTGTGTTTGAGTTAAACAATGCGGCTGACTTATGAGAAATTGGCTGACTTACGAACATAAGTCAGCCGTTAGTTATGATAGATTTACAGAAATCTAGCTTATTTATGGGATACCGTCTGACTTACGAACACAAGTTATGGCTGACTTATATGTTAGCGCTGGTTTCTCGAAAATTCGGCTGAGTTATAGTTAAAACACGGTTGAGTTATGTTTCGCCGGCTGATTTAATGATCATCCCCTGACTGAGTCATTAAATATATGGCTGACTTATGGGAGGTTGATACGACTGAGTTATATTTAATCAGCCTTAATTGGCTGGATTAACAGTAAACTCAGCATAAGTTATGGCTGACTTATTAGCGAAAGATTAGTTACTAGAATAACATTCATTTGACGGCTGATTTATATGACGATCCGGGTGACTTATGATTTTCCATTCTAGTTACGGATGATTTATTAGCAAAAGATTATTACTAAAATAGTATTCACATTTTGGCTGACTTACGTTGTACTTGATGGCTGATTTATTTAGGTTGGGTTATGTGTTCGTTTAGCGGCTGGCTTATCGATTTTCCATGTCATCATTCATGTCATCAACTCTTAATTTGCCATTCTCACTTACTAAACGTTACAATAGTAAAAATTAGGTTTTATGTTATAGACGTCCATATCTATTCCTTCATTCTTCATCTTCTTTATCTATTTTTTTCATCTTATTATTCATCTTTCCTCTAAGATCTTATAGATTCGATGAATTATGGTTTCCGGTAAAGATGGATGGAGAAAAAGGCGAAGTAGGCGGAGATTCATCATCAAACTTATTTTAAATCCAGAAACTAAAAGAGAAACTAAAAGTACGAGTCTAACGATTATGAATCAAGAGACATATCAGTCACATAAACACATAGATCTAAAAAAGTGAAAACTCTATATTAGATCTACTGCAGTCGTCTTCTGTCTTCGTCTTTCGATGGTAGTCGATTAAGAGAGAACCTTCATCTGCTTCACCTCGACCACTGAGGAAACATCTCTTCGACACTCTCCTTCATAAGCATTTTCCCACCACTACCTACAACAATAAGTCATAACTCAGCCATCAAATAACTCATAACTCAGCCATCAACATAACTAATAACTCAGTCATCAAATATATCAGAACTCAGCCATCAAATAAATCATAACGCTGCACCATCAAATAAATCATAACTCAACCATCAAATAACTCTTAGCATTAAATAAATTATAACTCAGCCATCAATAAATCATAACTCCGCTATCAACACATATAGCATAAACTCAGCTCATATCAGCCATCAAATCTATAATAACTCAGCCATCAAATATATCATATCTCAGCCGCCAAACGCGGAAACTCAAAACTAAAGCGTTGAAACATATCGAAGAAGAAGATTTCGGAAACGAACGTGTACAGAGAAAACGATTATGCGACGACTGCGTAGAAGACGATTTCGGAGAAGCATGATTTTGGAGAAGACGATTTCAGAAAAGAGTTTCCGATCGAAAACAACCGATGATATTTAATGGTGAAGGAAGTTTTAAGTTTAACGTCGATTCATTGCCTTCTTACTCTTTTAATCACAATTATTAGTGACATGAATTGTTATTAGTGAACATAGATTATAGTTATGGTGACGTAAATTTGTTAATAATTTAATATTTTATTATAAATAGGTTCAATTAAGAAAAAGATAACCAATAACGTTTATTGTAATTTATTAGGCCTACAAATATTCTAGATATCTTTAAAATGTACTGTTATCTTTAAGCAGAATATTCTAAAATAAAAATAATCCTTAAAGAAAAAATGACCAAAATAAACTTTAATTAAAGAATGTCTGATATAATATATATATATATTATTACTACTATTGGGTTAACTAATCAAAAACATAAGAAAATTATTTAAAAAATTTGCTCTTATTTTAAGAGAATTACCCTAAATATATACCAAAAATATTGTGTCCAAATAACACTCAAGGAGAAAAATAACCAAAATGTATTTTGTTAAAGAGTGTAAATATACATTTATACCCATTGGTTTTTAATTAAATTTTGACTATACGAGTTTAGAATTATGGGGTAAGTTTTAGAAGTGAGGTTTAAAATTAAAGGGAAAAAATATTAAATTTCAAAAATAAAAAAAATCTATTTTGATAATTTAAGGTCTATTCTTATGGTTAAGAAACTTCAAAAATATCTATTTGAGAGATTTATTTTAATATAACAATCATTAAAACGACATTCTATTAATATACAATTTTTTCTATGATATTTCTAGTAATTTTAAATATTATTATTTTTATATAGGATTTTCCCAAAACCTGCCTTTCACAACGGCCAGTTAGAGAGAGAAGCACGATTATTTATTTTTCTCCCTATTCTAACAAGAAACACTTTGCGACTCTCTTTCAACAGCGCGGCTTCTTATCTCACGCGCCACCGCAAATATCTAGTCCTTTCTTTTCAACTTGTCCCTCTTATCTTTATCTTCTTTTCTCGCTCACTTTTTACTTTCTTCTTCTCTTTATCTTCATCTTCTTCTTCTGTCTTTTAACTTTTATTTTCCTTAAAAAAAGTCGAAGGAATCTAGGGTAATGAGTAAGAGAGGTGGTTCTGATGATAAGATCGTCTTCTTCGCTATGGGAGGAGTAACTTCATCAATCGCCGCTAGATTTGCTTTCTTCCCACCGACCCCACCTTCTTACGTTTGATTACCGAGCGATAGCTCTCCGTTGACCGATGTACATTACCGATGTTCCTCGCCGCGATGACGTTGACGTCCTGAAGCTAACGCACTCGTCGTGGCAACGAGATCGTTGCTATATATGTCAAACACCCTAAAGCTAATGGGACGCTTCTCTATTCCCATGGAAACGCCGCTGATTTGGGTCGAATGTGTTGAGCTTTTCGTCGAGCTTAGCAAGCCGCCTCCGTGTTAATCTCATGGGGTCACCCATTTCTTCTCTCTTCATAAGCTTGTGCTTGCTTTTGGATTGGTAAATCTAATGTTAACAGTGTAATAATAATCACAGAAATCTCATGGAGTACAAGTGTTTTTGTTTTGGGCATTTCTATAGATAGTTTGGACTCTTGGAGTCTCGCATATCTTCATACATTATAAAATGCATCCTTGCATATTTCCCTCCTTTGGTTTTGTCCTTTGCCAGGTATAGATACTTGGCTATGGTCAATCTACTGAAAGGTAGTATCCTAAGCTCCAAGATCCTCTTTTTTTTCTCATTTCGAAATAACAAATATGAAATTTGTAGATTCCATGTATTGTTACTTAATGGATTTTAAAACTTTGTTATTGAATCAGCAAGCGATGTAACACATATGCTTGATATAGAATGCATCGTATAACTGCCTGAAAGAACACTATGGTGTAAAAGATGATCAATTGATATTATATGGTCAGTCTGTTGGTAGTGACCCACTATTGATCTAGCTTCGCGCACGCTTAATTTAAGAGGATGGAGTTTTGTGCATAGCACCTATTCTCTCAGGATGAGAGTTCTGTCCCTATTAAACGAACATATTGGTTTTGACAATTTACAAGGTAAGTTAGTAGACAGACATTTTAGCCATTTTGTTTCTGATTTTCCATGTATTAAATGCTTATACATGCACATTCCTCGTTTCAGAATATTGACAAGATCGCTGCTGTTACCTGTCCTGTCTTAGTCATCCATGTGAGTAATGCTCATTTCAGATTTTATTTATTTTCACTCTTTCATTACTCTCATCTATTGCCTCCACACATTCTTCGATCAAGTAAAACTTGTAGGATTTTGACAAGAAAATGTTTGGTGAAACTCAGTTGTTGAATTTATTGTGTAACCATTAAAAGGATATGACCTGTCTTCTCTATAGCAATCACTTCCTCCCGTAAATAGTTGAAGAAATCATTGTATTAGGAAGAATCTCATAATAATCTTGAACTCTGTTGTTTGGTATTTTAGGGAACTGCAGATGAAGTAGTTGATTGGTGCTCATGGGAAACAACTTTGGGAACTTTCCAAAGAGAAGTATGACCTCTATGGGTCTCTGGAGGAGACATTGCAACCTTGACTCTATCCAGAGTTCATCAAACATCTAAAGAAGTTTGTAATATCATTTCGAAACCCAAGGGACCAAAAACACGGTTCAAACAAGACGAATGCAACAGATGCAACCAATGACCAGAGCAACCCTTCAGAGAATGGACGTGCTGACACGTTTCAACTCGGCTGCTGCCTTCCAGAGTTTCAGAAACAGTGTTGACAGTCAGCTTGAGAAATCTAAGAAGACTAATAAAACCTGAGAAGTCTTCGGATGAGTGTTGATAGGTTAGAAGAAAAAATGTCTGGTATGGTGACATAAAACGGGTCTATGCAACGATCCAAAACAGGTTATTTGTTGTACACTTGTTTCTGTAATCTTATCTATTTTTCTTTGCTGCATAAGTTATATTGTGTGTTTTTCTCTCTCTCAGATTTGTTGTATTTATTTTTCTAACTGACATATCAAACTCAAAAGTTCTAGATTTTGTTACTTGTGAGTGTTAAAAAAAGCTGTGGTGACTGATTATTTGACAGCTTTTTTTTCTCATCTAAGGATTGTAATTAATCATCAAAAAGAACATGGAGGTCAATACATAAAACCATCACATCCTATAGAAGAATGGATTGATCAAAACACCATACGGAAAACTTAATAAAACACTAAGCGGGATAGAAACCGGGGCCATAAGCCGGACAAATCGGAGGCTGATTAGAGACTTGACCCTAATCTAAAGGAAAACAAAGTATCCCACTTCAACCGAATAGCAATACCATCTTCGCCTAAGAAAGCACAACTCCTCCATTAACATCATCCAAAGAAGCCAGAAGCTGGCATCAAGAACAAGAGAACGACTCCACACGAAGGCCTACAAACTGAGCCTAAACACACTCGTAGCTTGATAATCAATA
>CAJHQP010012985.1:0-10432 GCA_905132765.1 Moricandia arvensis | reverse complement strand
AAACATATGCTTTAACGAAGCCAGCCATACACACGTGCTTTAATGTTTGAAAATATCTTGATATGGTACTTTACAAAGATAGCTGATGTCATGTCTTTGCAAAAATAAACTTTAGAAATCGATGATAGGGGGACAAGGTAGGTAAATGCAAAATTTTCGATCTCAAAAAGAAATTAACAAATATGTAAACAGAAGGTTACGAATATGTACTAACAACTTTGAAATGATTTAGTGAGTATTTTTGAGGGATTGCACATAAAATACTAGGCAGATCCTTTAGGACAGATTGCTTTGTCCTTGACTTTGAAGGATGATCTGATGATTTGGATTATAGATGGTGATGGTAATGGTTTTGAAAGATAAAAGTCGTGATGGTTGATGAACATCAATGAGGATCTGTGGATTGATCAACACTTGTGTAGATGCAACTAATATCAAGAGAATGAACTCTATTTGTGATCAAAGACAAGTTTTGCAGCCAGAGAATGAATTCTTTAGAAATCAGTGTTCAAAGATGAACCAGAGGCTGGAGTGAAGCATGTTGAGACTATTTCTAACTCAAATGACTATGAAGAACATGTCAAACAAGTTGGAAAAGATGTGGATTAGAGTCATGGACAAGTTAGGCCTTTCTTAGTCCAAAAGAAGATTAATATACAAGTTGAAGATCCATTTTCTCTTTCTGATGAGTCAGCCACAAAAATCAAACCAAGGAGCAGCCAAATAATTAATTATTTAGTTCTAAAGAAAGTTTCAGTTCTAATTAAGTTTTTCTCATTTTCTACTAATTTTAGGACTTTTCGGTTTTCTTCTCTACTTAAACTCTATTTTGTTTCTGAACAAAACATTCACTATTCTAACAAAATTCTCTCTAAATATGTGAATCCCTTGTTCATCATTGAACATTGATTGCTAAAGAGTTCATTCTCTAACAGCAAAACTTGTCTTTGATCACAAACAGAGTTCATTCTCTTGATCTTAGATACATCTACACAAGTGTTGATCAATCCACAGATCCTTACTGAAGTTCATCAACCAGCTCGATTTCTATCGATCTAAACCATCACCATCTATCATCCAAATCATCATCATCCTTCAATGTATTAGGGACAAAGAAATCTCGTCCTAAAGGATTCATCATTTGGTATCAGAGCAGATTTGAAGGCTCTTGATATGGGGTTTGATTCTAAAACTTTTCCACTTCTTCTCTGTGTTTGGGAATATGTTTTCTATTCTCTGCAATTTTTTCAGAAATCTCTTATCTTTCTATATGTTGAATCTGCAAGAGGGCCAACCAGATTTAAAAAAAAACAATCAAAAGAAAAGTTGAAGAGAAATCCAACTTGGCTGAGGAGAAATCTAGCCTGAGTGAGGAGAAATCCAACCCTAGTGGTAAAGCCTCTTACAAACAAAAAATCTTGCAATATGTCTATCTCTTTCTTCTGTTTTGGGGCTAGGGTTTGTTCTCTGAAGTTTGATCTTTGTTTATTGCTGAGTTACTGGATTCACAGAGAAGATTCACTACAAGAGAGAAACACTTGAGAGTTTGTGAAGCTTTGGCTATTCATATTTGTGCTAATTTTCTTGTTGAGTTTCTTAGCAGAAAACCATGGCTGGGGATGTTAGTAAAAGAAAGGAAGAACCAATTGTGATATTGAATAAATTGCAGATGAAAGCAATGATGTTTGAGATAGTGAAAAGAATGAAAAAGACTGATCCATTAACAGAATCATGCTGATGATTTCTTTGGTAATGTTACTCAGGTTCAGAAGGATGCTAAGATAAAAAAGGAAGAGCAGGATACTATCTTTCTGTGGTAGAAACGACCCTGATGGCTACTTGGAGTGGGAACAACAAATGGAACTTGTTTTAGATGGCCCAAACTACTCAGAAAGAAAGAAGGTTAGATTAGCTACAACAAAGTTATTTGGTGATGCCATTCAATGGTGGAATCAGCATGTTACTACCATAATAAGAACAGAACAAGCACTAAGTTGCATCCTGGTTTGAGATGAAACACTTCATGAAGAAACACTTTGTTTATGATAATTACAACAGAAAATAACCGAAACATGCCAAAGAAAATACCAGACCTTGCCATGATCGAGATAAGCCAAGAAAGTCCCAGTCACATAAGCAAAGAAAGTCCCAGTCACATAAGCAAAGAAAGTCAATCCCACGTCCCTCATCTGAAATTGATGGTCCATAGGGTTGTAGCAAGCAGGAACAGGTTATCCAAATGTTGAAAATAAAGCCATCTAAGGTAATAAAGGAACCTGAGACAGAAAATGAGTTTTCTCTTTTCTCTCCTCATGCTGAACTTTTTTTCAATAAAGCATGTGATGAACTAACCTGTTTTCAGTGTCCCAGGTCTCAGAAGAACACTCACCAAAAACAGAATAATCGACATTGGTAGAAAGTGAAGAGTTGGAGCAGCAAATTAGTTTGCAACAAGAAACAACTCCTACAGAGTTTTCTTCTGACTCACAAGAGCACTGTAAGAAACTTACTATCATCAGTTCTGTTTCCGATTTGTTTGTTATGGTTAGCTCCAACGATGTAAAACGTTTTGGTCTTGATAAAGTGAAAGAATTTTGTGTTTCAAACTTTATTTTTGATAACATGATTCATTCTTTTAAGAAACTTGAACTTGATAAACTCTTTAATCCAAAAGTTTTCAGTGTGTTGTTGACCACTTTCCTGGTCTTGTTTTGAGTTTTGGTCAGTTTATGGAACAGAACAAAAGCCTTGATCACCCTGAAAAGACATCGGATTTTGTTCTGCAACAACCTGATTCTGTTTCAAAAAGGATTGTGGTTCATTTTCTTGCTTTAGAGATAGTGGCTTTGATCTGATTTTTTCTTGGCATCAACCGGTCACTGATGACTTTTTTGCATCTAATTATTACTTGAACAAACCTAGGAAGTTGCAGGAACATAAATAACTTAGGACTGAAATTGATTTTGATCATGAATTTGTTTTGAAACCTGTCCATTCTTGTTCTGAAACTCATAAATCTTGGTATGTTTTGAGATCACGCTTGTAGAATGATGTTGTTTTGAGATTTGATGATATATTAGTGTACATCACATTTTTTGAAAGTCATGCTAAACCTCTGAGACATGTGCTAACTGATTCTGAATCTAATCGTGAACTTAAACTTTTGTATTATGAATCTGAACAAGTTAGGCACGTTTTAAAAATGTTCTGTTGTATTTCATGTCTTGAAAACATTCTGGTTTACAACACTTTATTTGATAAAAAATTTGAGCCTTGGTTAAGTAATCATTAGTTTGAACTTTATCTCTTGTGTTATGCATCTGAGAAAAGTGTGCATGTTTTTGAAGTTGTTCTTTAGGAACTATACTATCAAGTGCCTTGACACCATTCTGGTGTACAATACTTACTTAGATAGGCATCATGATGATCTGAAATGTGTGCTACATTTCCTAGGAAAAGGAACTTTGGTTTCTGATCTGAAGAATTACATGTCTTGCTTATATGATACTGGTATTCTAGTTTCTGTTTTGAGTGTCCAGGATCAATAGTGTGAATCACAAAGGAGTGCAAGGAACAAGGGAAAACACTATGCTTATCAACCTGAGATTTGGATATGGAAGTACATGAGGAAAATGGCTTCAAAACTCAAAAGAAGTTTATTTCCAAAACCTTACTTTCAAGTTTTGATGGATAGAAGTCGAGATGGTTGATGAACTTCAGTGAGGATCTGTGGATTGATCAACACTTGTGTAGATGTATCTAAGATCAAGAGAATGAACATTGTTTGTGATCAAAGATAAGTTTTTCAGTCAGAGAATGAACTCTTTAGCAATGAGTGTTCAAAGATGAACAAGGGATTTACAGATTTAGAGAGAATTTTGTTAAAAAGGTAAATATTTTGTTAAGAAACAAAATAAATTTTAATTAGAGAAGGAAACCGAAAAGTCCCTAAACTAGTAGAAAATGAGAAAAAATAGTTAAAACTTAAACTTTCTTTAGGACTAAATAATTAATTATTTTGGTTGCTCCTTCACTCTATTTTCGTGGCTAGCTCATCAGAAAGATAGAATGGATCCTCTACTTGTGTATTGATCTTCTTTTGGACTAAGAAAGTCCTAGCTCGTCCATGAGTCTGATCCACACCTTTTCAAGCTTGTTTGGCATGGTTTTCATAGTCACTTCAATGAGAAATAAGCTCAGCATGCTCCATTACAGCCTTAGTTTCATCTTCAGACTTTCCATTAATCCATCCAAGTTTATCTTTGGTCGCATAGTCATCTGGCTCAACCATGGTTACATCAGATACAACCTAATTTTGTAATTTACCGAGCTGAAAAAACGTTTGCCCAATCGAGAGGTATGAAACTCCATACCTTGTGAAATGGTCATAATGACCTTATTCCTTTGTTTGTTTAAGTATGAAGCGCAAGATTTTTGTAATGATGACATGCATGTAATCATGACTTACTCAATATATATAAACAACATAGCTATTTGTGTACTATCTAAAAAGCCAGCACGTTCGTGCTGGTTCGTTGGGAACCGATAGTTCATGATGATTATCCTTGGATAATTCCCATTCTGGGTCCAACTAGTTGGCTTTCCCCTACACCTTTGGACAAACAGAAACTTGAGAAATATTGGTGGGAGAATTGGACATGTAGACACTTTGGAGCTATCTGAGGGTTGTATGCTTATTGAGATAGACTCACGGAGACCATTAAAATTCTCAAGGAAAGTGCAGTCTCCACAAGGGGATGAAGTTACTATTGAGATCAAATACGATATGATGTTCAAGCACTGCACTATTTTTGGATTACTCTCCCATGAAAAAGGATAATGCCCTACTGTAAGTATCCATTCTAGGCTTCAACAGCCAAGTGAGCGCCCGGATGTGTTCTCTAGAGTTCAGGATCCATTGGTGAGAAATTCTCAGCATTCTTTAGCTAATGAGGAATTTGAGAATGCTCAAGCGTCTCGATCATCCTGGCGACAGAGATATGCTCAGCATCATATGGGAAAACGCCCCTATGAGTCACAATTTCGCCCCAAGGGGAGCTATGACACACGAGGGGTGATTCCTACAGACAGGGTTTCCAAAAACCGACATGATTATTATAAAAATAACATACGTGGAGGAGGTCGATATGAGCCTTATCAACGCAAGCCAGGGCAGAGATGGAGAACCAAATCACCAACCAGAGTGGTGAAGAGGATGTTAGAAGGCGTCCAGCTCCACAAGCTTATGATTGGGATAGGGGTGCTGAGGCTCCCCATGTGAGCCATTGTGCTGTATCACTTGATATTGTTCCTTATGAACAAATATCAACTCTTGCTGATTCTCCGGAAACTGAACAGAAGAAGAGTGGGAATGTTCGACAACGAAGGATGATTGCGAGCAAGATTGTAACCCCGTCGGCAGGGGCTAATCCTATGGAAACAAATGTAACTACTCGTATTAAAGGAGCAGCTCGAGCACTTTCCTTCTAGCCCTCTTCTGTACCTGGAACTAAGTATGACCAGATTATTCGGGCTTAGATGATGTAGAGATGGCTGATCAGGACGATGGTATGGAGGGATTTGTGCCAAGTGAGGATGATCTTCTCGGAGAGGATCTCTTGGAAACGGAAACCAAATGGTGAGCACCTTTACATGTTGTGGAGAGAAGATCAAAATCTGGAAAGAGGGTAGAAAGATCAGCGAAGTCTGGCGCTAAAAGGACTGCTCCATTGAGCTTTCCAAGCAAGAAGTTAGAGTTCCTTTGTCGGGGATCTCCAAGGAAACGGTCCAAGTCTCTAGGATTGAATTCGACTAGTGGGGCTGGTAGGTCTGGGAGACACGCTACAAAGATGACGAAGGAGAGGCAGGATAAAAAAGAGGAAGGGATGAGGCCTAAAACCTCATCCGATATGGAGTCATGAAGACAATCAGTTGGAACTGTAGAGGGATTGGGAATAACCCCACTGTTCGACGCCTTAAGAAGATATGTCAGAAGCATCGCCCAAGACTTGTGTTCCTTTCTGAGACGAAGAATAATAGGTCGTTGTTGCAAAACATTCAGACCGAATTAGGATTTGATCGTTTGTTTACTGTAGAGCCTCGTTGGCTTAGCGGTGGTTTAGCTTTCTTTTCATTAACAGAATTTCAAATAAATGTTTTTCGAATAACAAAATGATTGACGTTGGGCAATCATTGATGGAATAAATGTCTTTATGACGTTTGTGTATGGTGATCCTGTGTTAGAACTAAGGGAACAAGTATGGGAACCTCTTACGCGTTTCTCAACAATAAAATCAGGACCTTGGTTTATGATATGCGACTTTAATGAAATAACATGCCATGATGAGAAAGTGGGGGGCGGCCCCAGATCGGATAGCTCATTCTTGCCCTTCAGGCAAATGCTTAACGATTGTGAAATGCTGAAATTTCCATGTTCAGGGAATAGGTTATCATGGGTTGAAAAAAGAGCTGGAGGAACTACAGTCCGTTGTCGTTTGGACAGGGCTGTAGGGAATGAGGATTCATGATAAATTCCCACACTCAGTGGTAAACTATATGCGGCTGTGGGGATCGGATCATCGTCTGGTTCTTGCGAATATCCTCTCTAAGCCAGTAAGAAAATCAAAATCCTTCAAGTTTGACAAAAGGTGGATTGATAGAGAGGATGTACGACAAGTTGTTTTGGGTGGGTGGAAATCACCAGATCTTACCCCTAACGCAAATATTATGGAGCACATCTCAAGCTGTCTAGATTTACGGAGGAGGCAGAATGATTAAAATTCTGGGAAACAAGTGGAAGAGCTGAAGGAACAAGTGGAAGGGTTGTATTTGAATGACGATGCATCAACTGAGGATATAGCGAAGGCTTTGAAGGAACTATCTGATGCTCTTAAGGTGGAGGAACTGTTCTGGAAACAAAAGAGTAGAACATTCTGACTTAAAGAATGCAATCGAAATACACAATTTTTTCATTCCGTAACAAAGAAACGGAGAGCAAGGAATAAAATCATCCAATTACTTGATCCTAATGGGATGCCAGTGGAAGATGACGATGGGATAGTAGCCATTGCTACTAACTACTTTAGAGAACTGTTTGAGACGTCTAATCCAGATAATATTGATGAGGCTCTATCAGAGGTGATACGCCCCGGTTCGAGCACCGACCTACTTGGATCATGGACACGGCTCAAGATGGCGATCTTGTCGACCAGCTCGACTCAACCGAGGTTCATGATGCGCCCCAGGACATGGAACCAGCCCAGCACGGTGATCGGGACGTTCAGAACAATCCAACCGAGGTTCACCCGTCCCAACCGCTACCAGATCAACGGACAGTGTCGTCTACAGAATCAACCCGGGGCACACCCGGTATGACCTAAGGTGGAACCACGACCTGATGAACGAATTTACCGTCCCACAGCAAGTCTTTCCCGACCCATTCGACATTTTAAGACGCAATAGTCAAGCCAGACTCAAGATCAACGAGTGGAACTTGAGTTAGTCACAACACTTCACTTCTGACCGTTTGGTACGTACCGCATGGCCCGAAGACATGATCATGACTTCTCCGACCCGATTGAAGATTTCATGATGATCGATCCTTCTAATCTCTCTAAGGCGAGGATACTTAAGCTTTCTGAGATTTGGTTCAACTAAAGTTGTCATCCGTTCACGAAAGTTCATCAATCAACCACACGGACATACCACAGTGCGTCCTGCTCCTTACTGCAATACACCCGTCGTGTAAAATGAACCTGGACAGTAGGCGAAGGGACATTTTGTGACCAGAAGTAGATTCGAATGAACCAGGACAAGACACCAAAGGTCATTCAAATCGCAAGAGCACACCTTTTAATGGGTAAAACCAGCTAAATAAGGCTCGACATATTAGTCTATAGAATAAGAAAGGCAACATCAGCCAAATTAGAAGCAGAGATTTGGTCATGTTATCCCCCACGAGCCTGGGAAACGAATATAGAGCCAATGAGAACTTACGAGTGAGCTCATTTGGATCCAAGAACCTGTTAAGAGAACTTTGGGGCCATAGAAAACTATAACACTCCCATCCACCCCGCCCTATGCTCCGCCTCCGCCGTACAACCAGCGAGCCAATCCATTAGCATCCACACCTCGTCCGTCTCCATGGGAGAGGAAATACCAAGCCACATTGAAGTAAGTTTGTTCCACAAGTTCAAGACCAAGCCTGACCACACACACACACCACATGGAGCCGCAATTATCTTACCTTGCTAAACTGAGTTGAAGATCAGTTAGCAAGCATCTCACCAAGGGAGCAACTCTAAGGTTGAGTTCCATCCCCCCATCACAAAACTTGGACCTCATGGGGATTCTCATCTTCACTGATCTCACCGTCTCTCTAACTGAAGTATTCTACTGCTTTTTTTCCTGCTTGGTTTTCCTCCATTGCGTCTTTACTAGTTAACTGTGGTTTTTTAATGAGGGAATTGCCTTCTGCTTCCAGGCTTGGAACATGTCACCCCTGGTCAAGCTTGAGGGGGAGGTTATTGAGGATTGAAGGCAAAAAATTCCATGCCATGAAAGCCATGAAGATGAATGGCAATGCAATCAAGAAGAAAGAATGAGCCAAATGGTGTTTAAACTTGTGGTGAAGGGGTTTTGGTCGTGCACAAACCTTGACCTAAACTGGCCGGTGCAGGAGAGAAGGGGGGCATAGAATTGGAATAAAATGGATATCAGACTAAGGTGTATCATAACAGATAAACTAACTGGACTCACCAAACTTCCTGAAACGTTGAGAGACCAGAAGGATAGCAGAAGTCACATGTTGAGTAGGGATTTGGAATCCTTGGGACCGCATTTTGGTCCATGTCCACTATCAGTTCGTGGCGAGATGCACCATCTTGTCTTTCTTTCTGGAGGCCCCTTTCTCCTCTCCTAATTATATTCCCCTCTTGTTCTTTTTGTGTGCCAGTTAATATCTTAAAATTGGGTTGTTAATGCTACCAAAAAGAAGCAAGGAACATTCTTCCTCTCAATTCTCTTGTTGTGGTTCTCTCTCCCTCTCTCACGGGAGATTCTCTTCTTTACTCTCTCTCTGTCTTCATCATCTTCTTGATGTGTCTTTTCATTTATCTCGCCCAATCTTAAAATCACAATGGTCAGAGCACTGATGCCTTCTGAGACCCGTGATTCTTTCTTCCTCCTTCTTCATCTTTTCACTTAACTCCCGCAACTCTCTGAGTTTTCCCCTTTTTCATATTAATTTGCAAAGTTAACTTGGTTCCGTAGGGTGGCTGGCGCAGCTGTGACTCCTTCTGCCTCTTCCTTTCCCAGCTCCCAAGAATAATTTTTCCCACATCAGAGCGAGTGGAGGTACAAATGATTCCCAGGAAAGTAGAATCCATTTCCAGATTACCTCCTTTTCTCCAAATGGGCGAGCTTGATAAGCTGAGAGTCTGTAGATTGTGGGTCAAGTCTGTCAGACGCCTGGGAAGGACATCCTGGTCCTCGGGAAGATTGGACAAGAGACAAACACACAAAGATTGCACTGGTAAGTTAATCCTAGGAAGAGGGATGGTCTGAGGTGGTTGGTTGCCTCGAGGAACAATGGTCAGGAAGGAACCTCCATGGTTGTTTTTCCTATCCACAAACAGCCTTGAGACATCAAATCTTGGAAGCTTTACTCCTCTACTCGTGTAAACTTCCAAAGAGTTGTTGAACATCTCCAGAAGTGTATGGCCACATATATCAACTGAAAGCCAGAAGTTTTGAAGTTTCGCAGGGGCTATTACTGCTGCTCTTCGCCCATCAAAAGAAGACTATGGGATTTCAATCACATTTTGGCAAATTTTTAAGAGCCTATTGGGTCTCCGTCCTGAGTTGGAGATCGAGGCATGTACCTTTGGTATCTAATGTCTGACAATGACGGCGTGAACAAGGACAAGGGTGTTGCCCTTACCCTCTCACTTGACCCGGACAATGATCCTAAATGTAAGCATTTTTGCTTTAAGAGGCAGAAGATAGCCCACGGGGAAGAATAGGTGTGCTCCAATCAAGAAGGGAACAAGGGGGTAGTCAAGTTGGGGGCTAATTGGAGGAAAAGGGGAGGCTTGTGTATGTGAAATCAAGCCTGTTTGGTCCTGCTGCATACAAGGACCCACTACAAGCTGAGAGACAAAAAGGTTGGGGTGTTGATCATTGGCCAAGAGAAAGGGCTATGGGACACTGATCCAGTGCTGGGAAATCCTTTTTCATCCCCCATCTCAACACAATAAGTTGAGGGATTCCGTTAATACCAGATGCTAGAAGCTCCACTCAGTTTTTCCGCCTGGGGTGGAGTAAGAAGAAGGTGAGCCAGAAACTCACTGGCGGCGTGCTAGATGCGCCGCTCTCTAAAACCTGAAACTATTAACAATTCGACAGTAGGGAGGCGTCTGCCATCCAGCCTGCT
>CAJHQP010012984.1:0-10435 GCA_905132765.1 Moricandia arvensis | reverse complement strand
TAGGGGATGTCGGACAAAATTTTATGAAGTTTAGTAAAGCAAAAGTGAATTTATTTTGTCTATATTCTATTTATGTATTTTGGTTAATTTAGAAATCTATATAAGATTTACAAAATTGAACTAATTTTTTTTAAAATCTAAAATTTTGATATAAGTATTAACAAATAAAAAGGTTTTCCCTCAGATTGAATTGTATTTTGATAAAATAAATCTATTCAACTTCACGCAAATCTATTGTTAAATTAAATTTATTAATAGGTTTATATAATTTAATAACACATCATTTAAATTTAATTTATTGTTAAATGAATCTATTATGAAATGAATAACACATTATTTGAATTAAAATTAACAACTATTTTAATATATATTTTAGTTATAGAAGTAATAACTCTGAATTTGAATCTCCAAATCCAAAATAATAATAATAAAATTGGCTTTAGTTTGTATTTCCAAAGCCATTATAATACATGATTGAATAACCCCGAGGAATTCGTAAAAGAAAGAAAATATCATGAGAACGTTACGCTAAAGAACACATTATGTGTTTTTTTTGTCACGTAAAGACACATTACAGGATTGGGGTATTTTGTGTGTACAGCTGGTATTTTATGTGACGAAAATATCCATGTTTTGTTTTAAAGAAGCAACTTAAGTGCAACTTAGTTAAAACTTTTAATTGGTATTTGCATTTAAGGCAACGAGTGACTAACTAATTCTTTTGACATAAAACATTTACTTTAAAAGTTATTTATTTATGTGAGTTAGGTTTACTGAAGTGTACAATTAAATCTGAGTCATTTGATTTTCTAAGAAAAGAATCGATCGAATGCATGTAAAAGATCATAGTTTTTCTTCTTTTGTCCATACTAATCTTTTCCTTTCGTTTTATTATTTTTCTTCTATTAAAATTAAATTTCCATTCCACATATTATTTTAACATTTATTTCATATATATGTATAGAAATATATAAATCAAAATATAGTATCTTTTGATTTTTATTTCGATATACATATGTATATATAAAGTTTTGTATTTTAAAAATCTAAATTTCATGAACGTATTAAAAGATGGTAAAATATGGATGGTGAAATTATGGATGAATTAGTTGTGGGATGAGTGAGTTGTGAATATAAACTTTTGATATTTTCTTTAAGAACTAAAGGAGGAATAACAAGTTAGATATATGACCAATCTTATATACTTTTTTTTTTGAATCACAAGTTAGATATATGACCAATCTTATATACTTTTTTTTTGAATCACGACCAATCATATACACATAGTATACTTTTATAGAGGGAATATCTTTGAACTCGATGTTTCTACACATGCATGTTGTGGATGGGAGAAATTTGAATGTGAGAATTTGAAACAAATAATATCATTATAAACCAAAAACAAGTAATCCATAACACAAAGTCACTTGAGAAACATTGGATTTGTTAGTAACACAGTTGATGCCTTTAATTTTTTATGTTTGTTGGTTTGGACATAAGAACCATTGGATTTGTTAGCAAAAACATAATGTATCCATGAATATTTGGAACACAAAATCTGTCAAATATCCATAGAAACGCAATTTTTTTAAAAAAGCAAGTGAATAAAAGATCCATGGACATGAGGTTATTGAATAGAAGATCAGTGAATATGATGGTGGTAAACATATTTATGGATAACAATTTTGTGGATAGTATATTAGACAAATGAACATAAGGACATGTTTATTTCAGGTTTTTTAGCATGAATTATTACCTTCTTTAAGAGATGTTTCTTAATTTTTAATAAAAAAAACCTAAAACCGTCTCTTAAATAAGAGACTTAAGGTGAATTTATAAGTTAAGAACCCACCCTAAAAAACTCCGAATAAACATGGCCTAAGAAAGTGTTCAGTTAACTTAATGTGTATTTTTGCTGTAACTTATAACACATGTCTGTCTTGGAGAGTAAATCTCTCAATTATCATTGGTCTCTCAATGATTCATTTAAAACACTTTGGTATTCATAATAAGATCATAATTCGACTTCCTACCGACTTCTAAGATCACTAGAATTGCAGACGAATGATATTGTGGATGGAATTAAGGTATAAAGTGAGTTTACTATATTTAAACAATGAATTGATAAGAAAGAAAGATGAAAAGAAAATGGAAATTATATTTTTAAATTAGATAATTTATAGTTATAAAAAGTCTATAACTTTAGTGAAAGAAAAAGATTCAAAAAGGAATGGAAAAGAAGAAATAAAGATGACGAAATAATAAAATTAGGTTTAGGTTGATCCGTGTTTTTGTTGCAACAAGACATTTTATTTAGTTAAAAAACATATTAGACAAATGAACATAAGAAAGTGTTCGGTTAAGTCAATGTGTATTTTGTTGTAATTGATAAGACATATGTGTGTGTCTTGGAGAGTACATCTCTCAAGTATCATTGGTCTCTCAATATGATTCATTTAAAACACTTTGGTATTAATAATTCGATTTTCTACCGACTTCTAAGCAACCAGAATGTAATCAAGAAGAGGGTCTAGCCGCAGAAGACCGACCTCTGAATCCAACAACACTTAGTTTCTTACCTATTCTTTCTGAACCCTTCTTCCCCCTCGCAGCTATTGATCTGGAACCAACCGTCTTTAATATCTTTCTTTTAGGCTTTGTGGATTTTTCTGGAGGAGATGATGATCTTCCTGGTTTTGAAACCGAAGTTGGCTTTCTCACTGAAGTAGACTTTCTCACTGCTGATCTTGCAGGAGGCGATGATGATGATGTTCCTCCTCTTTCTTTAGAGTTTCGTTGCTTGCTCACTGCTCTGATCTGCTTAACTTCCTTCCTTTCTCTTGAGTGATTTGGGTTCTTGCAGCATCCCTCCTCACGTTATCGTTGGTGAGTGCTTCTAAGCTCTCATTGTTTCTCATAGCCTCTTCGATTCTCGCTGCTAACATTTGGTCCTTCCTGCTTATCAGACTCGTCACTTTCCCTGTAGAGAAAGACACATTAACACTTTAAACCAAGGATCTCTCTTTTTTTTCTTTAACTACTGAGCGCCTCAAACCATAAACAGCAGCTACTTTGAGAGAAGGAATAAACCAAACTGAAAACCATATTCAGTATCATAAGCTGAAACTGTCTGAAATACGAACCTTTAGCACCCATGCGAGCTGTTCTTCCAGTGCGATGAAGGTAGTCAATCTAAGCAATCAAAGTTCGTTAAAACGAAAATAAAGGTCTCAAGAAACGTAAAACAACAAGTTAGGAGAAGAAAGAATAAGAAAAGGCAGGAATTTTTTCTTAATATACTTACAGAGTTCTTTGGAAAGTCAAACATGATTACATGATCGACGTCAAGATCCAGTCCCCTCGCAGCCAAATCTGTGCAAACAAGCGTAGGACAGTCTCCTTCTTCGTCCTTGAACTTTTTCAAGTTCTCAACCCTGGATAAGATGAAACGCAAACCGGTTTAACAAATGGACTACTATTTATGCTAAGGCTGTTTTAATCACACCTCTGTTCTGCTGGAACTTCACCGTGATAATTCACAGTGGAGACCTGGTTCTCTGAAAGATAGTGATAACGGCACGGCTGGAGTTTCAATGTGTTACAAAAGACCATCACCTTGCTCCCTTTGGCTAAGCTAGGTTCAAGAACCTGCGAAGGATAAGTATCACAGCCCTAACATGTCTAATTGCTTTTCAACTATCAGAATCTTAATGTTTTGAATTTACCTGTAGAAGTGCTTCCAGCTTATCTTCACTACCTGAAAGCTTGACAAAGTCGTGCCGAGCGTTTGCTATCTTTTTATGCAATGTTGATGTTCGCAAATCTGAACCTCGCGTGGTGGCTTACGGCCTTGGCAACACGGTAAACCTAAGCAGAATCCTTGATTAGTTTGTTCACAATTGCTGCCTAAAACATTATGAAACTGGCATAATAAGAAGAAACAACTGAATTAAACAAAAGTAAAACAACAAGTGGTCAACCACGTAGAAAAAGAGAGATATTACTAACGGATCCTGAAGGTATTTTCGGATACAGTAGGATTACAAGAACACTATATATATATATATATATATATATATATATATATATATATATATATATATATATGGACTATTCCGATTAAAAAAAAAACCAATAAGTATAACGAGAACGACTCTTAACCAAATATTACACTATTGGTCATCCTATTAGATGGCAACCATGAAACATAAATAATCCTTCTTTCTTTCCAACGACCGCAAGGTCATATCATTTCAATAGTCGAAATAAACAAGGAATCTTGTTGCGTTGCTAAGAGATGCATTTATTTAACTTCGGTAAAGACACAAAAACAAAAGACACTGGAAGTACCTGCTCAGACAGTTCTCTGGTCGGACAAAGAACAACAGTCCTAGGACGCCTAGGCTTTGTTATTTTACCCAGAGATGCCTCATCTTCTCTCATCAGCTACAAAAAAAGAAAAACTCAAATCAATACAAGATGTTCTCAAGAACACCAATCAAATGCAAGCGAGAAAATTGATGAGTGACCTGGACGATAGGAACCAAGTAGGCAAGAGTTTTGCCGGAGCCAGTGTGAGAGCCGAGGACGACGCTCTTGCGTTCCATAACAGAAGGTATTCCGATACACTGAATCTCAGTAGGAACCTCAATGTTCATCTCTTTCAAAGCTCCCATGACTTCCTCGCTTAGCCCTAGCTCCTCGAAGTTCTCAACCATCTTCTTCTTCTTCTTGCTCTTGCTGTTTTCCTCGTCCTCTATGCCAACGACGCTGCTCGGCCTTTGTTGTGGTTTCGCCGCTGTTTCCTTCAAATGCCGGAGCCGGAGCCTCTCGAGCAAGATCGTGTGCTTTAACTGGTCTGGATCTGCGAGACTCGTTTCGGTTGGAGCAGTTGCGGCGGCGCATAGAGGGTGGTGGAATCTAGAGGAAGGTTTGTAGAGGCGGAGAAATGGGATTCTGGAGGAGAGAGAGAGGGAAAGGATTGATCTCGAAGCTCCTACCATCGCTTTCGAGCGTGTGTTCTGAGTTTGTAATTGTTGGTATGAGGAAGAAGAGAGTCAACTTTTCCTGTACCCCTATTTTTTTAGAGGTAATCTCCTATGGGCTCGTGTGATCTCTTATACCCCTATTTCATAATTCTTTTTTTAATCAAAACCTAAACCCCCAAATTAAATCATATCCGGTGTTCAAAACTAAACCCTAACCCCCCCCCCAATGGATGGGTGAACCCATGGGTAAATATTTAAATTCTATAGGTTTCAAATTCGAAAAAAAAATATTTTAAACTCGTTTTTAATCATATTTTGATGATTTTCGTGAAAATATGGAAAAAAAGGTTTTTGATTTTTGAAATATTTTTATCAAATTCTATAAATCAAATAAAAAATATTCACGTTTCAATTTTAATTTTATGTTTTTTCGTTTGACATATAAAATTAAAAAAAGAAATGTGTCCTAGAGAGATTAGAAGTTGAGATTTAGGGGTATGGGAGAAATTGCCTCGGAAGAAGATTGCGATTGAGAGAGGTTTATTGAAAGGTTATGAGGTCTTCATGGATGGGAATAGGAGGAGCTAGCGAAGAAGGAAGAAGATAGGTTTTGCAAGTGGAGTCAATTAACGAAACATATTACACCCCTTTTAAGGCCTGAGAAAAGGCCCTATTTCAGTCCATACTATTTCCATATAAATATTTTTATATGCATTCTATACTCAAACTTAATTATCCACGAACCAGAGTTTTCAATCATTTATTAAAAAAAAAAATTAAACCGCTTAAACCAAACTAAAATTCAGTTTTTATTTACAAAAAATACATATTTTTTATCAAAAAGCTAATTTTAATAAATGCTCGGTCAAATCAATGATGAATCTAATAACTCATTTTGAATTGGCATATCCACTCCTCCAACATTGAGTAGGATTGGAACACATGATTTCTTTACAGCTTGCAAAACATCAATCACCAATCTAAGTTTGGACTCAACAAGATGATTCAAATATCCACCACCACCAGCAAAGCAAAATATCCACCACCAGCAGTGGATCACTGCTTCGAAGAAATTCATGTATAAAGTTCATTGATTGATCTGACCTTAGCAACTTGAATAAAAATGGAATCAATCTCTTTTTGCAACATCATAGTACCAGCATTCCTCGTGATCTCAAACTCATCATCGCTCACCTTCTTTAGCCAACCTCTCATATTAGCACCACCACCAACCACAATAATGATTAAGTTCTTACTGTCTAATTGCAGCATCATTACCATGTCTCCCGTCGGTTCGTCTTCTGATATGGGAACTATGATGACGACGATGATACACGTGTTAAAAGTGTAGCTGGTTCTCATGGGTGGTTAGGTCATTACTGTTTGTTGGAGCGATACCAACGACGACTAATGATTGGCTGACACATGCTAGAGTCAAAGCTAAATAAATACTTTCTTTCTTCTTTCATTTTCGGTCTATCAGGAATGGTAATTCATTCCCATCTTTTCTCTGAATTTGAAATTCATCTTTAATTCTCACGTTGGATTATTCATACTGTGTGAAGGTTGTTCTTCATCTATCCATCTTCTGCTTGAATAAACGTTTCTTTGTTTACATTAAACATTGATTCGTGTATTAGTGGTATCAGAGCCATCGTATTCTCGGATTTGCTGTGAAACGGAGTCGAAACGATGGCGAAGACAAGATTGCAAGATCTTTTGAAAGGCGTAGGCCGAGAGACGAAGGAGGCTTTAAGTACGCGTTCGATCAAATGTCACAATGAACTCAGGCTTTAGAAGTTTTGGTATCGAAGATTGATAGCAACATTGAGAAGATCTTTGCATTTATGAACACAATGATGAAAGGAAAAGTTGTGATGGATGCATTGACAAGCGGTGATCCGATTCATGAAGTGACATCACCGATCAACTCTAGTACACCGAATATTCAACGAGAACACAATCATCCTAATGAGTCAGTTATAAACAATCACTATATTGGCTTGACTTGATTGGCAAAGATCAATTTCCCTCGTTTCAGTGGTGAACGAGTATTAGAATGTCTAGGTAAAGCAGAATTGTTCTTTCACATTGATCTCACACCTGAATAGTTGAAGGTGGGGATCACATATATTCTTTTTGATGGTTTAGCTGCTACTTGGCATCAAGCGTTAGTATAAGGTGAAGAAGGGAGAGGTTTGTTTCAGAATTGGTTGATCTATAAGATATTGATCAAAGAAAGACTTGATGCAGTATTAGATGATCCAATGGCAAAGTTGAAGAATTTGAAAGAAACTGAAGGAATTGGAGAATATCATGCGAAATTTGAATTGATATGTTCCAAACTACAATTTTCAGAAGAGTGCTTGATGGGTGCATATCTAGCTGGTCTCAGGCTTGATACTCATATGCACATTCGGATTTTTAGTCTTCAAAACACAAGAGAATGCTTAGTATTGGGCATGCTTTAAGAATTAGATCACCCAAGGAAGAAGCTTGGTACTAACTGGGGTTGTAATAGAAGTAATATGGTGAGTAATAATGCAAGGGGCATCTTACCAATGAAAAAAGAGGGAGGCATGAGATTTGGAAGACGGAAGAATGGAGTTCTGAATCTCAGTAAGTTCTTATCAAATCAAGAGATGGCAGAGCGGCGAGCAAAAGGGTTGTGTTACTACAGTGACGAAAAGTACTCTCTGGAGCACTATAAACACACACAAAAACTCAGTTGTTTCTATTGGATTAAAATAAGGAGGAAGAGAAAATTGAGGAGGTGATGGAGACAGAAGAACAATGTGACATTGTACATATATTTTGAGTGAAGTCGCAGGGGAGGTTGACTACACTACAATGAGAGTTAAGGGATTTCATAAGAAGAAGCCACTATATGTTCTAGTAGATTCGGGATCTACACATAACTTCACTGATCAAAAGGTTGCTAACATGATTGGGCTTAAGCTAGAACCAGCAGGAAGAGCTAAAGTAGTTGTAGCAGATGGATCCAAAATTGCAGTATGTGGGAAGATTAAGAACTTTACTTGTACCTTTCAATATCACCAGTTCAAAATTGATATTATTGTGATTCCTTTGGAGAGGCATGATGCGGTATTGGGAATACAATGGTAAGCTACATTGGGTCCAATTACGTGGGATTTTGAGAAGCTTGAGATGCAGTTTAAATGGTTATCACAAAAATGTGTGTTACATGGCATCAAGAATGAATCAATGAAGGAAGTTAAGCGAAGAGAATTGAAGAAATAAAGGATGCAGAGATGGAGTTGCATATTATATTTATGCATATGAGTTGTTATGGTATATGAGCACTTTTGATGCAAGAAGGTCAACCTTGTCTTACATCAATAGGCATTTGAAGGGGGCACAATTGGTTATTTTTGTCTATGAAAAAGAGCTACTGGCAGTGGTTTATGCAGTACAAAAATTGCATGATTACTTACTCATAACCCATTTATCATCAAAACGGATCAGAGAAGCCTTAAAATACCTATTGAAACAGAGGCTCAACCACACCTATACAACAACAATGGCTTCCAAAGTTGCTTGAATTTGACTATGAAATTCAGTATAGGCAAGGCAATGACAATGTTGCTGCAAACACCTTATCTCGAGAGAAAGGGTGCCGATATTTTACATATGGCAATGACGGTGATGGATTGTGATCTGATGAAGTAGATTAAAGAAGCTTATGATAAGGATCCTAAATCAAAGCAGTTAATAGAAGAGCTGCAGCGTGACAAAGATGCTCATCACTATTATACTTGGGTGCATGGAGTGTTGAGAAAAAAGAGTAAAATAGCTATTCCTGATGATAATGAATTGAAAAATACTATATTGCAGTGGTTACATGGGTCAAGCCAGGGAGGTCATTCTGGCAGAGAAGTTACATTGCAGAGGATAAAAAGACTCTTTTATTGGAAAGGCATGGCAAAAGATATACAATATTTTCTAAGGAGATGCTCAGTTTGCCAGCAATGTAAGTACGATAATGTTGCCTTTCCTGGTTTGTTGCAGCCGTTACCAATACCAGAGGGTCTGTGGATGGACATTTCAATGGATTTTATTTATGGATTACATGTTTCATTTGGGAAGACGTCATGTTTGTTGTGGTTGATAGACTGAGCAAAACATCTCATTTCATGGCTCTTGGCTCAAACTTTCTTGGATCAGGTGTTTCGTCTACATGGCTTTCCAAGATTGATAGTGCACGATTGAGATGATGTGTTCTTGAGTGACTTTTGGCAGGAGATTTTCAAGTTACATGGTTGTACTTTGAACATGTCAACAGCATACCATCCTCAAAGCGACAGTCGAACAGAAGTAGTGAATAGATCCGTGGAAACATATTTGAGATGCATGAAAAGTGATAAACCTCACATGTGGAGCAAGTGGTTACCTCTGGCTGAATTTTGGTACAACACCAATTTCCATTCAGCCATTCACACTACGCCTTATGAAGTGGTGTATGGTCAATCACCTCCAATACAATTGCCTTATCTCATAGGGGAATCTAATGTGCAAGTAGTGGCGAGATGCTTGCAAGACAGAGAGGATATGATATTGTTACTTAAGTTTCATCTTCTCAGAGCTCAGCACTGTATGAAAAAATTGCTGACAAGCGTAGGAGGGAAGGGAGTTTTGATATTGGTGACTATGTTTATGTGAAACTGCAGCCTTATCGTCAGCAGGCAGTTGTTCAAAGGAGTTCACAGAAGCTCGCTCCAAAGTGTTATGGTCCTTAAAAGATATTGGATACTAGAGGCAAGGTCGCTTACAAGTTGGAATTGCCATCTTCGTCGCATGTTCATCCAGTCTTTCATGTGTCTCAACTCAAAAAGATAGTGGGGAATGTACATATTTCAAATTAGCTACCGTCAGTGTTGTTTGATGTGGTTATTAAGGAACAAGATTATGTGGTAGCACAAAAGATGGTTAATCATTGTGGGAAGCATGCTACTATGGTTCTTATTAAGTGGAAAGGACAAGAAGAAGCAGAAGATACTTGGGAATTCTTGTCTAATTTGGAGAAAAAGCTTCCTGAGTTTGAGTTTGCTTCAACTCGTGGTCAAGTTCTCTGGAGAGGGGGAGATTTGATACGAGACTATGATGACGAAGATGAGCCACGTGTCAGGAGTGGAGATGGTTGTTACGGATGGTTAGGCCGTTAGTGTATGTTGGAGCAATACCAACGACGACTAATGATTAACTGACACGTGGTAGAGTCGAAGCTGAATAATACTTTTTTCTTCTTCATTTTCGGTTTATCAGGAATTGTAATTCATTCTTGTATTTTCTCTGAATTTGAAATTCATTTGTAATTCTCATGTTGGATTATTCATACTTTTTAAAGGTGTCTTCATATATCAATCTTCTACTTATGAATAAATGTTTATTTGTTTAGAGTTAACATTGATTCATGTATTATCTTCAAC